>APFE030463558.1:63259-73989 GCA_000404065.3 Pinus taeda | reverse complement strand
ACACAAGATATAAGGTCGAAACCCAATGTGGGTGAAAACCACCTGCTGCAATTCGTCTCTATCTTCTTTTAATTAGGAACTTCTTTTTACAATGATTCTGTACTGGTGCAGTCCTTTACCAGTACGCAGGCTGCTACCTACAAAGAGCTACAACCCTCTCTTGTTTTCCAGCTTCTCTTGGAAGGGAACTACAACCCCTTTAGTTCTTGTACTAGTTGAGATACTAGTACGCAAGCTGCTACCTGTAGAAGGCTACAACCTTCTCTTTCTTCCAGGGACCACGTTTCATAAATTTTCAGACTGGATCCACAAATAACATCAAACATTAAGAATTTTTGCATCAACCAATCACCTTTTCACCAATCAAAACTGAATCAAAATAAACACTTCTCTGACAACTGTACCCAAATCATAATAATAGTAATCACACCCCACTTCTGAACCCAGAACACTGTAGCAATGAACAGAAGCAGCTAGAACATAAATCAAGAGATGTATGCTACTTCACTGTTTAGAAACCTATGTGCATACACTTCTGTGTCAAGACCGACCTGCGTATACGCGACTTTCCCTTACAAAAATAGCGTGTATACGCGCCTTCGCTTCACTGAACCTGCGTACAAATCTATAAAGGGTAATTCATTCTTTCAAACATTCAGATATTAGTTAACCCAGATTATTAGATTTATAGATCAAGCATGTGCCACATATCACAGATCAAAATCATATAGAGATACCACTATTCAAGCCTTAAGATTTTGACCCATTAAGAGAACTTATCCTTTTCTTGCACTCAGGTTCCTCCTTCATTCAGATCCAGATCTGCACCATAACCCAATCACCAGTATTCTAGATCTCGGATGATACCAGATCTTCAATTAATTCAGATGATCTTTGCCCAATGATCTTCTTCCTTTTTTATAGTCTTGCCTTTCACAATACCACGACCCAAAACCATAACAAAACAATACCAAGGACCAAATACTTGGGATCAACACATTAGATGAGATACCAAGGTCCAAAACCATAGGTTCAAATACCAAGGAAAAAATACCATGGACCAAAAATAAGTTCTCCCACATGTACGCGCCTTTTCTTGCGTGAAAGTGCGTGTATACGCATACGCGTCTTTGGAACATTCAACCCGTGTGTATACGCGGCTTCGTTAAGGTGAACCTGCGTATATCTTTTTTTCCTTCATTCTGAGAGCCTGAACTGTGATCTGTCACCGGAGTGAGTTGCCATCAAGGACAACGCCTGTGCCATAGCACCAACCTGTGCAAAAATGCCAACAACTTCCTCTCTGAAGGCAGATGTACCAGAAATAATCGGAGAAACTGGAGTCTTTGACTATGTTGAAGCAAAAGTTTCAAATAAACCAGATGAACTGGACTCAGTTAAATGAGACCGCTTTGTCCGAATTGGATTTGCTTTAGGAGGCAAAGACGGTTGACTCGCTAGTCTCTGCGAACGACGTGGTTTTGATTGACTTTCTTCCTTGATTGCAGATTATTTGATCAACTCAAAATTAAGGGGAAAATGATGTCATTCTGAATTCAATTAATTTTAATGACACTTGGACACAACATTGATTTTTCAGTTTTTAAGAGTTGAAAAAAAGCTAAATATGACTCTAGTCTCTTTCAATTTTTAATGAGCTTGAAAGGACAAGTGCTCAAATGGACCTTTTCTTTTAGAGAGTCGAAAAGGAATGAAAGTGACTACTCTGGAAAATCTAGATAGAGGGATTACCAAAACAATCACAAAACTGCAATATACACCTTGGTGATAAATTAAAGAGAAATTACCAAGGACTTATATATAGCAGTCAATCTTCCTGAATGTTATGTTAAGTGCATTGCAATCAATAAGGCGGCAGACTCGGTTTCCTATGGATAAAGGATTTAAGCCTATTGTGGTCTCCCAATATATACGTGACAGTACGGGGAGCACAAGTCCGTGCTAGCACTTGTCATATCAAGGATGACGAATCACCCAACCTTCAATGAAAACGATAGCCACTAGTTTTAAGGATGCCAGAACACGTCACTAGCCTAGACCTCTAGATATGTTGCGTTAAGTTCCAAAGCGTTGTTAGGTTCATTGAAATTCATTTTAAAGTTGATCTTGTTAATATTTTTCCTTTCAATGGTTCAGCACGTGATGATGATCTGAAATTCCTAAGATGCAATCTACAATGATAAACAATCTTTGTTTATTTGAGAAATGAAAATCCTAGCTAGGGAAAGAAGATAACAGTGCTTTTAAGCAAAGAGCAAAGAGCACACACTAGTGCATTTCCCTAAATCATCTTTTTGCACACAAAACAAAAAATGATAAATGCAAATGCATGTATTTGTTTTCGCTTTCCTTAATGTGAAAGATGCCAAAAAGAAAACTAAATGCAACAAAGATCTAAAATATTTCACTCAAAATGACATTTTTGACAATTTCTTCTTCAAAAGGGAAAGAAAGACTCAAAACGACACTTTCAATTTTGAATAAAAATGCTTTTGAGACTTCGAATATAAACAAATCAAATCAAATGCATGAAGAAAAGTTTAATCGATTATCAAGGGAAGGAAGAATTTACGAAACTTCTCTTTTTGACACAAAACGAAAATTACGACACTTTTTGTATCAAAGCAACAAATCGACTAAAACAACTTTTCGACAAAGGATTGTAAATGAGGAACAAATACACAAAAACATTCACTAATTCTAATGTAATCGAGGCTGATCTAAGTGATGCAAGTAAGCTTCAATAAAGAGGCAATGTTCATTTGCAGCAAAACAACCAAACAAAATTGAAAACAGGTCAAAAACCCTCAATTTCTAGATGGAAAAAGAGTTCAGTCAATCATCGCACCTAGGCTTCATAGAAATTGAGATGCATCGCACTTACTGCACTCGGGAGGTGCTATGCATACTGTGTCACAGTGGAAGACAGTGCGATGGTCTAGGGAGCGCAACTGAAATGGGTTTTGGTTTAGATGTGGAGCTTTTTTCAATGAATTAAGCTGGGTTTTGATGAACAATGATAAGCAAAATCTGATGGAATGTCTTGAGAGGTTACTGAGCTACCAAAAGGGAATCTAGATGTGCTTGCAAGTCAAATGTTTAATTCATAAACTAAACCAGAGATTGACTGAAGCAACATTCATCTACTATGCAATTGCATAGCAAGAGCAGTTCAAATGCTACCTGGCTGACTTCAAAATTTGTTTATAGTTTATCAAATTGAACATAGAACAAACAATAACAACAAACAAAAATATGTTCATTCCCCAGTGGAGTCGCTAATTTGCTTCTGGGAAAACTAGTATTCCTAAAGAATGCTAGCCCTCTAGGTTTGGCAGCTACTCTAGAAACAACAGTTTAAAGCAATTCAATGATTCCTCCTATGTATAACAGATAAGAGAAAGATAATGGAACCAACCTGGAACTTCTGCTTAATTCCTTGCTTGATCTCTCTTCCCTTTGGTAGATCTTGCAACTCCGCCCCATACTTAACGCGCTTGGAGAGTACCTGCACAAGTATAGCAACAAAGAACCGTCAAAGCATCGTGATCTATTACAACATAAACATTACATAATTAGATAAATAATGAACAAATGATAGCATTCACAAATGATAACATCCATAATTGCACAACCATATGGGAGAAAACTTGAAGAGATTTATTAATAGAAAGGAGAATTACAACCCAGTTGTCTGATCCAGCATCATCCTCCCAGCTTCAATCCTTCTTCACCTCATGAAATAGCAAGATCACACCAACAAGAATACAAAACTTTCTCCTCAATTACAAACTATCAGCACTTCTTTGCAATTCACAATATTCCAGCCCCTAGATCTCTTAGTTGAGGGATCCATTTATAGATGTTTTCAAGGGTGTGAGTAATTTATGGGGTTTGATTAGTGTCATTCCAATTGTTACAATTGGTTCCACAAGAGAAGGGATTGGAGGTGATTTCCTAGATCCCTTATTCATCCTTGGGCGAATTCAGAGAGGCAAGTGGCACAAGAGAAGTTTCTAGAATATTCCATGAACAACCAACTGACAAATGTCCTGGACATTTGTCCATCCTTGCCCATCGCACCCTATAGAAAGCCTAAACAGTATGCATCGCACCCTGGCAGTGTACCACTCAGTATGCATCGCACTTTGCTAGTGGAGTAATCATTATGGTTCAATTTAGGCAATTTTTGGATGGTTTCTTAGATGGAACTTTTGGGGAATGATGTATTCAGATGACTATGTTCCTTTAGGGTATGAAACAACTCTTTTAGGGGTTGATGAGCCCTAATAAATCGACATATAAGTTTTGGGGTTGATGTGCCCAAATATGTCTATAATAGTATGTCTTAGGTGTGCTAGTGAAAAGACGACAAGGGGACCATTCCCCTCTATCATGAACAAGACAAATGACATCCTCCAACTCATTCATTACAACATATGTGGTATGATGCCTGTACACTATCTTGGTGGTCATATCTACTACATTACCTTCATCGATGATTTCTTAAAGAAGGCATAGATATATTACTTGAAGCATAAGGATGAGGCCTTCAATTTTTTATAGAATTTGAAGGCTTTGGTTGAAAATCAAATAGGGACGAAAATTAAGATCATTAGGTCTAACAATGGTGTAGAGCACATCTCAAATGAATTCATAGGTTTTTGCAAGAAGGAAGGCATCAAGAAAGAGATGATTGTGCTATAATCCTGAACAAAATGGAGTGGCTGAAAGAAATAGTGAGTATATTGTAGAAGATATCCATGAGATGCTCCATGATCAAAATTTGCCAAAGTTTCTTTCGGGAGAAGCTACCAATGCAGTTGTATATGTTCAAATCAAGGTACCTCATCAAGCATTGGAAAACAACATTCCCGGAGAAGTATTCAAAGGTTTCAAGCCTAATATTCATCACCTCCATATATTTTGTTTCCCCATATATTTTCAAGTTCCGAAGGACAAAAGGAACAAGTTGGAAGCAACAGAAAGAAAAAAAATATGTTTGTTGGACATTGTGAATATTCTAAAGTATTTAGAATGTATATTCCTTGTCAAAGGAAGGTTGAAATTAATATGGATATAACTTTCAATGAAGATTCTTCCCTTGGAAAATCAAGGGACCTTCCTCCACCTCCTCCTCTTGAGAAGAATAATGATGATATGGATATTTTATATGGTCCTTCCATGCTTGAATCTGAGAGATTGTTGATGATGCCATGGATCCCATGGCACCCTTGGATCCTCCTCAATGTGATCCTCCTGACAAGAAGAGGCCACTTTGGCTTCGTGATACATTATAAGATGTTGAGAGACACATCCCACCAGAATATCATTTAGGGAAAGAAATAATCCATGAAAGTACCAGGGATATGTTGTGGTTATGAGAAATATGATTCAAGTTGAACCTCACACCTTTGAAGAAGTCATGAAAGAAAAAGTTTGGATGGATGTTATGGCAAAAGAATATGAATCATTTATGAAGAATGATGTATGGGATGTTGTACCGAGACCGAAGGGAAAATGTAAGGTGACTTCAAAATGGATATTTAAGATCAAGCATGGATTCGATGGAAGCATTGAGAAATATTAGGCAAGGTTCATGGCCTAAGGATTCTCCCAGAAAGAGGGAGAATATTACGATGATATATTTTCTCCTATGGCTCAATACACCACAATTCATTCGATAGTTTTCCTTGCTACAAGTCAAGGATGTACACTTCATTAGATTGACATGAAGTAAACATTCCTTCATGGCATGTTACAAGAAGAAGTGTATGTTGATCAACCACAAGGATTTGAAGTAGAGGATCAAAAGACACATGTTTGTAGGTTTAAGAAGGAATTGCATGGTTTGAAGAAAGGCCCCAGAGCATGGTACACCTGCATATATAGTTACCTAATGAAGATAGAATTCACAAGAAGTAATGTAGATCCCAACCTCTACTTCGAGGTAGTCCAAGGTATGCCATTGATTTCGGTTGTATATGTTGATGATCTATTTTTGGTGGGTAGCAAGCCCCTAATGATCAAGTGTAAGAGGGAGCTAGCCTCTAAATTCGTGATGGAACTTGGACTCATGCACTACTTCCTAGGCCTTGAGGTGTGGAAAAGGCCTGGTGAGATCTTATTTTCACAAGGAAAATATTTTGTGAAGCAATTGGAGAGATTTGGAATGACAAAATGCAAGTCCTTAGCCACACTAATGGAAATGAATTTCAAAAATCTATATGGATAAGTTGTTGGATTTGATTTGGTAAATCCATTAGAGGATAGAAAGTTGCTTGAGGCTCTGATGCTCTTAGTTAAAACTCATCCAAACATATGTTATGCAGTGAACATATTGATTATATTCATTACTAAGCCTCTCCATTCACATTAGGTTACTGCTAAACACATTTTGACATATTTGTATGGGATGATCACCCTTGGTTTGAGATATTCTGTCAGAGATGTTCGACTACATGGATATACCGATGTTGATTGGGAAGGAAATGTTGTTGACAAGAAGAGCGCCTTTGGATGTTGTTTTAGCCTTGGATCTGCTGTGATATCTTGGATGAGCAGGAAACGTAAGTCAGTAGCTGATGAGAAATGGAGTAGATTAGTAATGTTGTGTTAATTCCCCATTCAAAATAAAACCCAATATGCTTATCATTTGGTTATCAAGTGCTTAAGGATTCAATACTTTTGCTTAATTAACTAATTCCCATGAGAGTTTCTTATGTAAATGTTATAAATCAATTTAACATAAAAATGTATGTTGAACAACAACAAAATAACAACAAAGAACATTAAAATACAACACATAACAAGCACATGATAAAGGAGTTCACCCCTCCTGGAGGATGTGTCCTTGGTCCAGCTTCCAATGGCTTGGGCCTCTCTATTATGCTCAAATTACAACAAAAGTGTGCTTACAATGCTCAAATGCCTCTGAACCCTGTCTCCATGAGTTCATAATACTAAAAAATGGTTATCTAACCTCTTTTTGCATCCAATTTGTATAAGAACTGAAGAAGTTATGACTTCTCCTAGTTATTCCACTATTTGTTCCACAAAATGCTCTAAAAACGACCAAAAACCCCATTTCCGCTACAAAATCCACTAATGGAGCGATAAATTAGCTATTCGGCGAGCTATATCCTATCGACCGTATTGAAATCACAATTGGCAAGTTCTGCAGGCTCCCAAAACAACAAAATGTTGTGATTGTGGTATTGCGGACTTGTCGAGGATAATTAATTGCAACATAAATAATCCAACATCTGGAACCTCCTATTCATCGTAATTAGCGAAGTTCAACGACCAAATGTCTTCTTAACATGGGAACATTGTGATTGCATTATTGCAGACCCACAGAGGTATTAAATTGTGATAGATAAAATTCCCATGCCCGAGCCTTATTGCAATTGATAATCAGCTGCGAGTACATAACTAATGCGATATGACGGACCTGCCAGGACGTTAAACTGTAACACATAAAATTATCGCGTCCGACAGTGTTATCGCAATCAGAACTTTATCGGTGGTAACAACATAATAGTAGGGTGTTTGGTGCGATTTGCGGGGGGCCAATTCTAACCTGTGCCTCTTTTTTTCCTAATATGCGATATGTGGGACCTAGTGGCAACTTGCCACTTGGCACTTCCCCATTCATTGGGACCCTTGCCATGTCATCTAATCTTGCCACATAGACAAGTAAAACTTGAACTTTCACTTTCTCTATCTTCTGCATACAAACTCATATTTGAGTTCCATTCACACCGTTGGATTCAGAATGATGAGCTCTTCAATATAAAGTTGAGTTTGACAAGATTCTAGCACTTTAATTTTTGAGCATAATTTTGAGAACCTGATCACTCCTCCCCACTGGAAGCCTTTTGGACCCCAAAATATTTATATTCATTTATTGAATAGATGAGGGTATTGTTCCCGCACCTTCCGCACTCCAATCCATTTATCCTTTGATGGATGTGTACCTTTGAGACCCACCTGAAGATAATCAATACTTCCCCTTTTAGTTGTCCTTGTTCTTCTATCAAGTATAGTGTCTTGTTAAAGCACATCAAGGAATTCTGGAGAAAAGCATTCAATAGATGGAATTTGAACATTCTCTCCTTGATCTTCAATCAAAGGAGGTTCATACAATCTCAATTTTTCAACATTAACAACATAATAGATTTGCATATATGAAGGCAAATCAAGCTTGAAAGCATTATTACCAATCTTTTCTAGAATTTTAAATGGACCAGAACGAATTGGTTTTAGCTTTTTACCTTCACCTTGAAGTCTTTTCTTGCTAATGCATAGCCAAAATTCATCACCTACTTGAAATTGATGATCCACATGATGCTTATCATGCCTTGCTTATACTTGCCTTGACTCTTTTCTAGTTGTTCTTGAAATATTTGGTGAATCAACTAAATTTTCTTAATGAATTTCTTTCCTCTTTCTATGTCACTATGTCCATCGATAACTACATCTTTCTCAAAGATGAAATCCAAAGGTGATTTAGGCAAATAACCAATACATGCTTCAAAAGGAAAAGTTAGAGTAGAAAAGTGATTTGCTCGGTTGTAAGCATGTTGAATATAATGCAACTGTTCATCCCACAACTTAGGATGTTTGCTGCAATATCCTCTTAGAAAATGAATAAATATCCACTTAACCACTTCAGTTTGAGCATCTGTTTTTGGATGAAAGGTTGTACTTTTCTTCAACTTGGTGTCCATCAAATTCCATAAACTTGACTGAAAATTCCCAACAATTTGAGAATCATGATCACTTACAATAGAAGTAGGCAATCCAAAATGAACCCATACATGTTGAAAGAAAAATTAAGTTATTTGTTCATCTATAATTTTCTTTTTACAAGGCATTAATATGCACATCTTGTTGAACCTATCCACAACTACATACAAATAATCATGACTTTTCCTTGATAAAGGAAGAATTCCTACAAAATCCATAGAAACACTTTCCCATGGTCGTGAAGGCACTGAAAGTGGTGTGTACAATCCTAATTTCCTATTACTAGTCTTATTGACTGCACACAACGAATAACCTCTGATAAAATGTGACACACTTTCAAGCATACAAAGCCAATAAAAATACCTCTGAAGATTTGCCATTGTTTTACTTACGCTAAAATATCCAGCAATAAGAGAAGTGTGCGCTTCCCTTGTGACATTTACTCTCTCTCCCTATGGAACACAAAGTTTTCCCAAATGATACAACAGATTATCATGTACATGGTATTCTAATTCCTCAACTTGGTGGCCTTAACTCAAGTTTAAATATACCTCTTGAAAGTCAACATCCTGTGCGTATTTTTCAACATAACTTTCAAGCATAATAGAATGGTTCTTGAGTAGAATGGCTACATTAATAACTGGTCTAGAAAGCATATCAACAACTCTATTATAAATACCTTTCTTGTACCTAATTACCAAGTGGAATTGCTGTAAAAAGTCCCATCCAACAAAAGTGCATTGACTACTGCAATTTAGTATAAGATTGCAGATATTGTAGAGGTTGATGATCGGTGTGAATAATGGTTTCTTTTCCCATCAAGTAATGCTTCCATTTCTTCACACTTTGTACCAATGCATAAAGCTCTTTATCATAAGTAGGATAATTAATAGAAACACCTTTAAAAATCTCAGAATGAAATGAAATGGGCTTACCATGTTGTAAAAGAAATGCACCCGTGGCATAGTCACTTGCATTTGTTTGTATTTCAAAGGGTTGTTTCAAGTCCAACAATGCTAAAACTGGGGTTGAACTGATATTTTGTTTCAAAGCATCAAATGATTTTTGTTGTTTGCCTCCCCACTAGAAGACAACCTTCATGTTGGTCAAAGCATGTAGTGGAGTTGTTATGGAGGAGAAGTTAGCAATAAACTTCCTCTAGTACTGCGCTTCTCCCAAAAAAATCCTTACTTCTGTGACTGATTTGGGTATTGGCCAATTCACAATGACTGAAACTTTAGAGGGGTCAATCTTCAGCTCACCTCCTTCAACAATTTGGCCCAAATACACTAAATAAGTTTTCCTGAATTCGCATTTAGACATCTTCAGAAATAACTGTTATTTTCTCATGATATCCAAAACTTTCCTCACTTGCTTGACATGCTCGTCTCGTGATTTGTTGAATATCAAAATATCATCTAAATAGACAATTACAAACTCATCAAGAAATGATCTTAAAACATCATTCATAACTCTCATGAATGTAGCTAGAGAATTTCAAAGACTGAAATGCATAACCAAACACTCAAACAATCCTTGTTTGGTTTTAAAAGAAGTCTTCCAAATATCCTCCTAAGCTATTCTTACTTGATGATATCCACTTCTCAAGTCTAATTTAGTGAAATATTTTGCATTTTTCAACTGATCTAGCAAATCATCTATTCTGGGTAGTGGGTATCAATTCTTTATTGCAATCTTATTCAAAGCTTGATAATCTACACACATGCGCCAGGTTCCATCTTCTTTTGGTACGAATACAATTGGTGAACCACATGGCAAAGTCGAGGGAAAAACTACACCTTTATCCAACAATTCTTGGACTTGTTTCTTAATTTATAAACTTTCCAAAATTGACATTCGATACATACCGATGTTTGGGAGTGGACAATCCTGATGTAGCTGAATTTCATGTTGAATTCCTCTTTTTGGTGGCATTCCTTTTGGTTCCTAAAACATGT
>APFE030463558.1:45106-61963 GCA_000404065.3 Pinus taeda | reverse complement strand
CTTGAGTATACTCTTGCACTTGACCTTTTAAATATATGAAATTTTCCCAATTCATGATATCTTTTTCCATATGAGCTAAAGGGTAGAAATGTCTTTTTATAGCAGCAATGAAATCATTCCAAGAAATAGTTATCTTACCATTTTTTTTATCTTGTCTTGAGTCCTTGATTCCCACCATACAAGTGTTTCATCCTCCACTCTCAATGAAGCCAACTGAATTTTGATATCACCCTCTTGAAGGTTTTGAATTCTACAATACACCTCCAACTTACGAATCCAGTTATCCAACTTCTCTGCATTCACTTCACCATTGTACATAGGCAACACAAATTTAACATTAAGCTTTAGAAAAGGTGAATTACCAGTTCCTTTCAAAGAATGATGATGAGTCTGAGTAGCGGTAGTATTAGTGGAAGAGGGTGAAGGTTCTTTCGAAGAATAAGATGAAGAAGATGGCGGAGATGGTGGAGGTTTGCCTCCATTCCCATTACCTCCTTTTCCTTTATCTTCTTTTCCATTACCTCCTCCTAAAGAGCCTTCTCCATTGGGAGGCTTGGAACTTTCTCCTTGCAACCTGCTATTTGACTCTTCGTAGAGGACCTTAACCATCTCTGTCATATCAAAGAAAGCCTTTCTGAAGGTCTTCTCATCCTTTGTCATGATAGGTTCTCTTTCATGAGACATGATCTCTGGAGACTCAACTGCAACTTCTGCAACTTGAGGATGTATTGGTGTAGAAGACTTTGGAAACCTTGCTCTTCTTCCCCTTGAGCCAATTATAGGGCTTTCAACAAACTTTCCTTCTCCTCTTTTGAGTTTTAACCTTGTAAGCATGACATAAACTTGCAAGCAATTAAATCCTTCTTTCACAAATACAATCAAGTAAGAAAAAATGAGGGCTCTAATACCAACTTGATCTGAAATGGAGCAGATTAGTAATGATGTTCTAATTCCCCATTCAAATAAAAACCCAAGATGCTTATCATTTTATGATCAAGGGCTCAAGGATTCAATACTTTTGCTTAATTAACTGATTCCCATGAGAGTTTCTTATGTAAATGTTATAAAACAATTTAACATAAAAATATATGTTGAACAATAGCAAAATAATAGCAAATAACATAAAAATATAACACACAACAAGCACATGATAAAGGAGTTCACCCCTCCTGGGCTAAGTCTCCTTGGTCCAGCTTCCAATGGCTTGGTCCTCTCTATTATGCTCAAATTACAACAAAAGTGTGTTTACAATGCTTAAATGCCTCTAAAACCTGTCTCCATGAGTTCAGAATACTCAAAACTGGCTATCTAGCTTCTTTTTGCATCCAACTTGGATAAGAACTGAAGAAGTTATGACTTCTCCCAGTTCTTCCACTATTTGTTCCACAAAATGCTCTAAAACTGACCAAAAACCCAATTTCCACTCCAAAATCTGCTAATGGAGTGAGAAATTTGCCGTTCGGCGGGCTATATCCTGTCGGCCATATCGAAATTGCAATCAACAAGTTCTGTGGGCTCCCAACACAGAAAAATGTTGTGATTGTGGTATTGCAGACCCGTTGGGGATAATTAACTGCAACATATATAATGTCGCGTCCGGAACCTCCCGCTCATCGCAATTGGTGAAGTTCAACAGACAAGTTCATGTTAACATGGGAACACTACAATTCTGGTATTACGGACTGGGTGTATTAAATTGTGATATATAAAATTCCCGTGTCTGGGTCTTATCACAATCAGAAATCGGCTGCGGGTACATAACCAGTGTGATATGACGGACCCGCCGAGACGTTAAACTGTAACACATAAAAATATTGTGTCTGATAATCTTATCACAATCAGAACTTAATGTTGGTAACAACATAACAATAGGGTGCTTGGTTCCATTTGCGAGGGCCGATTCTTAACCTGTGCCTTTGTTTTTCCTTATATGCAGGACCCAGTGTCACCCTGCCACCCTGTGCTTCCCCATTCGTTGGGACCCTTGCCATGTCATCCAATCCTACCACATAGACAAGTCAAACTTGAACTTTGACTTGCTATATCTTCTGCATATGAACTCGGATTTGAGTTTCATTCACACCGTTGGATTCAAAATGATGAGCTATTCAATCTGAAGCTGACTTTGACAAGATTATGATACTTTTATTTTTTAGCATAATTTTGAGCACCTGATCAATAGCATTGTATATTGCAAAGGAAGAGTATATTGTCGCTAGCATGGCTAGATGTGAAGCAGTTTGGTTGAGAAAACTCTTTAGAGGCTTATTTAAGTAGGTCTTAGACACTACAGTGATATATTGTGACAACGAGAGTTGGATCCATCTAGCAGAGAATCTTGTGTTTCATGACAAGTCCAAGCACATAGAGATCTGATATTATTACATTCTAGACATGGTGCAAAGAGGAGTCATTAGACTCCATGACATATCAACATATGAGCATATTACAAATATTCTCACCAAGGCTTTACCGAAAGCAAATTTCATGGTCTTCAGAGAGCACCTTGCACTGATGGATGTGACCCCTCCTAATAAGGGGCATCACTGATTGAGGACACTGAGCTAGCTCTCCCCCCTTGTTTGATCTCCCAAGGTGAGGAATTGAGATGTCGAGATCCTAGGGTTGAGGGACATATGGAAAATACGGTATCACCTCTATCATTCACCCATAGGGTGGAAGAAGTTGCTCCCCTATCTTGGTCTAGCAAAGTATACCATAGTTTGTTGATTTCTATAGCATCGGATGTGCTCTTGCATCAAGATTTTTGAGTGAGGCTAAGACACGTGCATTCTCCAATACATAGAAATTGTTTGGGAAAATTCCACCTAGAGATGGTTTAATTAAAATAATTAACTTTTATAAATCGTTCTCTAAGTCTAAACTTAGGAAATAGGGTTAATTAAAGGGTATTAATTAAATCGGGTGCGAATATTCTAGAATAAGACAAGCATCAACTCCCAGTTAATCTTAGCCCTTGATTATGTTTTAATATTGGTCATTGGAGCTCCAATGAGAGATTATAAGAAGGAGTTCGATGGGCACTTGGAGAACAAATCAAATGAGAGATCATATATTGAATTTCTCAAGAGTAGAAGCATTGAGTAGCCGGAGTGAGATCGAGTGATCTTATTCTAGTGAGTGGTAGGGATAGTAGTCCAGAGGAGAGTTTTCCATATTTGGAGAGTGCAAAGTAGAGAAGGCATAGAGTAGTTCAAAGAGGCAACGCAGAGCTTCAGAGGGAGTTTAAAATTCAGCTGTGAGGGTCGAGATCTAGTGCTAGAAGTCAGGCTATGAGACCAAAGTGCCAAAGGGTTGAATTTCTAGACAACAGGAGATCAAAAGAGGAGGTGATGCAAAGCCCAACAAGTGTGATGCAGAGCTGCATAGGATTGATGCAGAAGCTGCACAAAGGAAACGTGGGGCTAGCCATCCAATCCCTGATCAATGTCGGATCTCCCAAATTAGTGTGAGATTTTTCTCACTAAATCTTTTCCATTTTTTCTCAGTATCAGATAGCTAGTTTTGGCTCCAATGATTTGTACTCAGAAACTACTACATAATAATAAAACCCTCAATTGTTGCATAAGTTTTCCTGAGTTGGGTTTTTCCAGGGACATTTTCCAAAAACAACTATGTAGATGTGTGTGTGTTTATTTCTCTCTTGTGTCGTATTTAGTTTCTGCAATATTTATTTTATGTAGGTTGTAGTGTATTTATTTTGATATTTGTTGTATAAAACTACAAGTAATTTGTTCAATTAATTAACAAATAGGAGAAATATCATTAGTTTGTTGCAGTTGGAATCGGGTAACCAATTTTTCACACAATTTAAATCATACCCGTAAGTGAGGCTTGTTGTGATTGTAGCTCCCCATCTGGCCAATGAGTTGAGAGGGCTTGGGGGTGTGTGACCCTTATCTCTGGTAAGTCAAGTATCTCACCCAAGCTTATGATGAAAGGTGTTCTACCACATGGCTCTTAAGGGTCAGCGTTGGCAAGATCAAGAAGCAATATGATGGATGAGATATTGTATCTCGCTTATTTATCTACATAGGGTGGAAGACATATTCTCTCCTATCATATTACATGAGGTGAGAGTGTCCCATAAGACCTCCCACATTGTCGTAAGAGGGTGGTAGCTAATGCTCCCTGATGAATCTTCTTCTTTAGATTCGAGAATGATTCAACATATAGAGTTGAGCAAAGTTGGGACATGATATAATGATAGGATACCTATGATGATTACATAATGCAGTTGGAATTTCCCCCTAGCTAACAGGGAGTGTTAATTTGATATTTCAATGAAAAATTCCAATCATGGGACTAGATTCCTCTTTTCGCGACCAATTTGACTTTTGAAGCACTCAATCTGGAAAAGGGAAAGTCTATTTTTGAGTTGAATCCCATAATGCCACATTTGATCAGGTCGCCCCTAAAGCAAATTGGTCACCCTTAGAAGCCAAAAATACAATTCAAGTGAACCTCATTTGGACACCACCATCAAGCATCTTCTTCTCTCTTCATTGGATTGGTTCACACAAGTCTAAATTTTGGTTCGTGAAGTTTGCTTCATACAGGTATGAAATTGAAGAGTTAGAAGCTACCACATGTGATTAGGGTTTTTGGTTTCTAGCCGTGGGGTTGACTCAAGAAATTTTTGGTTATAACCACAGGCACACAAGATCTTCCGTGTGGTTGGAGCATGTCAACCACATGCATATCTCTTCCTCCATGTGGCTGGGATATAATGTTTCCATTTTACATTTGATTGCAGTTGATCGTAGAGCAGGAAAGATAAATATGATCAATATTGTTGATGGGATCATATTTTTTATATTGTTCGGTTGATCTTGTTGAATATTTTTGTATGGGCTCATTGTACTCTCCGCTGAACATTTTATGACAATCTAATAGAAGAAGAATTATGAAGGTTTTCCCCCTTGTGGGGATTTTCCCTGGTCATTGACCAAATCTTGGCTCTTGTTGATGTGTAGATTGTCTCATATTGTCATTGCATTACTGTTCTATCTTCAGTTACTATTGATTGATGAAAATTATTAATTGTTACTAAAAGCTTGCTAATTGAAGAATTGATTTGGGCTAACGTAATTGAAACAACATAGAGCAGGGAAAAATTAACACAGTGTCTTAGGATTGTCTCTCTCTATTTCGTTAAAAGAGTATATAATGTCTTTCATTCCTTAAATTGTTATTCACCCATGTTGCATGTGATTAATATTATTTTGAAAAAATTGTGGGTTAATAGTATTATAGATACAGTCTCTACACTCTATGGCACTGCAAACTTATACTCTACTAAGGGGTGGTTCCTTGGAAGATCCCTGGCACCAAAAAAAACTCCAAAGAACTAACCATAAGCAAGAACACTATTTATCTAGTGGAGAGGCTTAGAATACCTCCTGAGCTCATTGTTTGAATTACCATTATCCCATAGTGGTCTAGAGTAATTAGGTCTAATGGATGATAAGCATTCAACATTAATATTTGGAGCATGCAAATTCAGGTGAAGGGATCTCATCCTTTTTCACTATAGATAGTATATAATATAATGGATGATGTCTAGAATGTGCACCATGTGACAATTTGAAAAGTCCTTGTAGTTTTCCACGTGACAATTTAAGGCCATTAAATGTGTCAATGTTCCATTCAATACATTGGAAGATAGATTATCGACATAATTTATTATTAACCATTAATTCCACAAATTTAAAACTTAAACCATATTTTAATTCATGTATACTATAATCCAAATTTAATACATGATAAAAATTGAAAATGAATTCATTTCATCTCTAATAAGATCCATAGTTAATGTTACAAAGTAATCTCTCAACTCTAAATTGTTAAATTGTAAACCATATATTGAATAGTGATTTTAAAATCTCCTATCAATATAAGTGATAACATGTCAATGTTTTTGGCTATTTTTAAACCTCTCCATAGACCTGAGCTCTCTTATTAGAAATGATACAAAATCTATAAGCATAATAAACTTTAATTCTCCTCACAAAATTTAGTGACAATAATTTTAAAATACAATATATTATATGTATTTGAAATTTTAATTAACAATAAATATTTTTGTCATAAATATTAAAATTATGCTGATTTCAACAAAAATTATATTCTAAATAATAAATGTAAAATCTATAACCTAAAAAAACTTTATAATATTAATTATGTAATCTCAATATATTTTATTCATAAAATAATTAATATAACAATCTAAAACCATAATACATTAATGTCCTCCAAAATTCAGCCACGTTGATTTTAAATAAAATATATTATGCGTTTCAAATATAATTTCATAATATTTATATTCATAAGTAATTAAAAATTTTTTATGAGAAATATCAACAAATAATTTTTAATTTTTAATTTTTTATATTTTATAAAATTTTTATTTATTATAAATAAATATCATATAAAAGCTATTTTTTAATATTTTCCTTTTTTATAATATTTTAAATTTTTTTATTACAAACAAAGATAATATAAAGCTCAAAGCTTACAAACAGTGATTAAGCAAGGAAAAGATAGATTTCATGGTTTCAAGGAGGGAAGAATTAATTTTCCTTGGGAAAAATAATCCCAAATTATTTTGGAACGAGCTCCAACCGAAAAAGATACAAACTCTAAATTGTATTACAACTTCTAAATGGATTGACTATGCAAGAAAACTCTATGAGCAGGATCCCAAGGTTGACCCTCCCCCCTTGGTCAACACTGATACTGAACTCTTCACAGTGCAAGAGGTAGAGATGGGTATCAAGAAGTTGGGTGTTGGAAAATCAAAAGACTTATCTGAACACCAAGCAGAATATCTAAAGTGGGGCTCAAAGATCCTTGCACCTCACATTACAAAAATTTTCAACAACATCATACAACAAGGGCTCCCCACAGATTGGACAACTAGTCTGGCAATATCTCTTTTCAAGAGTGGTGACATCAATAATCCCTCCAATTATAGGACCTTCATGATAAACCCTTTGTTTGTAAAGCTATTTGGAAGTATTCTAGAAAATAAAATTAGCAAGTGTGCAGAAGAAAGAGTTAAGCTTTCTAAAGGGCAAGCAAGTTTTAGACCTAAACATTCCACAATTGATCATTGTATAACTTTAAGGCACATCATTGAAAAAGTTTGGCAGAAAAAGGAAGAAGTCTTTTGTTGCTTTATTGATTTCAGAAAAGTGTTTGACTCGGTTCCTAGCGATAATCTTTGGCACAAAATGGAGGAACTTGGGGTTCCTAAACATTTGAGAGCAGTTGTGCATAGGCTGTATGAAGAGGTGAAAGTCAAAATTAGAACTTTAGCAGGCATTTCTGAAAGTTTTAGAAGTGATATTGGGGTCAAGCAAGGTTTCCCATTGTTTCCTACCCTTTTTGGTTTATATATCGACAAGCTTGAGGAGTGGTTAAATTCACATGGTGGTGATGGTATCTATTTGGGCAAGTATGTTATAAGGATTCTTTTGTATGCAGATGACCTTATTCTGATTGCTAAATCAACTCTTGGTTTGCAAGAGCACTTACTATCCTTTGAGAATTTTTGTAGAAGTGTGGGGATGCAAGTCAATATCAGCAAAACCAAAGTAGTGGTTTTCTCTAAGAAACCCCCGAATAAAACTGAAACTCTCGAATAAAAAACATAAATTAACTTTTATTAAAATTTTATATGTTTATTGATCCAAGAAGCAGTGGACTCTAGCTGGAAAAGAGGAGATCAGGGGATGATAATCAAGCTCGATATGGAAAACATTATTGATAGGGTAAGGCATTATTTTTATTTAAAGTAATGTAAAAAATGGGGATTGCTTAAATATTTATCCAATGGGCGGCCCTTTATATTTCATTCCCCTGGATCGGTCCCATAGTCAAAAGGAGAGTAGCAGGTTTCTTCAAGGCATTTAGAGGGTTTTGGCAAGGATGCCCCCTATCCCCTTTTCTCTACATTATAATGGCTGACTCCCTAAGCATAAGGTTTGAATCAGAAAGAGAAAGATCTAACATGCCATGCATCAAATTCACACTAGAGATCAAGATCATAAATCATGGGCAGTCTGTTGATAACACCATCCTTCTTGGTAGAGCTTCTGTTTTAATGGCTAGGAGATTCAAAACTACCCTATGGAATTTCTTAAAGGCCTCTAGAGGTGCAACGAATGTTAAAAAAATCCATATCTTCACCTAGAATATTACCACACCAAAAACTAAGAAGATTGAATATACTTTAGGGTTTACGCTCATTAGGGACTGGAAGGAATTTAAACATCTAGGTATCCAAATATACTTACAAATAAATTCCCCTAAAACATGGCAAGGAATCCTGGATAAGATAAAAGTAAAGCTTTTGAATTGGGAGTTGGCTTGGCTCAATAACGCGGGTAGGACTATCTTGGTGAAGGTTATCTTATCAACCATCCCTTTGTACCAATTTTCTTATCGGATCCCAAATATTTTATGCATTAGCTTGGAGTTTATATAAGAAAATTCCTTTAGGAAGGGGGCAAGCAGGAAACCAAAAAATTTCATTTGGTGAACTAGAAGACAGTTTAAGCCTCGAAGCAACATGGGGGGCTAGGAATTTGAGACCCCTCCTTGGTAAATACAACAATGGTAACCAAGCTCTTATGGAAATAAAAGACTCAGGCAGATCAATGGTGGGTGAAAGTCTTGCAAGATAAGTACCAACAATAGAGTATCATGGGAGAAGTTAGTTCTTCAATTCAAGGATCTCCCATTTGGAAGCTCCTATGATCCTCTTCTTCCCTTATCCTAGAAAAATTAAGTAGAATCCATGGAAATGACAGCTCAACCAACCTTTGAACCGATTCCGTTGTAGGTCGCCCTCCTTTTGGATTAGACCTCTCTATCTCCCCTCTGAAGGAACACCTACTCCAAATTGGTGTTATCTTCTTGGACCAAATTTAATAATGGGATGGAAAGGGAAATTGGAAGGGATGGAAGTTTGAGGATATCCCAACCCACTTATTGCAGATGATGGACATCCTGAAATATCAATTGAATGTATGCACTTAGCTTAGGCAAACTGCATTAGATTGTTGGGGGTGGAGAAACTCTTCCTATTCTGTGAAGGAGGGATATTCCCTTCTCCTCTTTAACATTCAAACTCCTCTGAAATCATTAGTCTGGAGTAAGCTTTAGAAGCCTAATGTTATCCCCAAAGTAAACTTCTTTTGTTGGTCACTTCTCCATAAAAAATCATCACTACTGAGAATTTGAGGAAAAGGGGAATTTTTGGTCCTTCTCGATGCTCTCTTTGTGAGAAATCGAAAGAAAAAATTCCCCACTTTTCCTCTCATGTCCCTACACCCGGGAAATTTGGTCTTCCACCTTTGGACCTCTTTCCTCTAAAATTCGGTGGCCTCCTGATATAGCCTCCCTCTTTGCCACTTCGCTGGAGCATTATTTGGGCTCCCTTAAGACCAAAAAATATTTGAAATAATCCTATGTGGCACTCCCAAAATATATTTCCTGGCAAATTTGGTTGTCTAGAAACAAAACAATATTCAAATCCTTTCGACCCCCTCATAGGATCTCTTCCCTCAGTGCTCTTTCGTCCTGTTTTGAATTCAACTCCCCTTCTTTGGATCCCACCTTAGAACCATAGGAGAAGCGTTGGTTGGAGTCTTGGTATGTTCCCTAAACTTCCTCCCTCATCCGTGCCTATCCTAAATCTATTCCTGATTGACTTATTCGACTTCCCCATGACAATTTTGCTGACTAGAAATTAAAAGCCCAATCCTGGATTCTCCAATTTGATGGTGCCTCAAAAAGAAACCGAGGGGTGGTAGGAGGGGGAGGGATTCTCTCCAATCCCAAAGGCATAATAGTGGATAAGTATGCCTAGGGACTAGGTATCAGGACCAATAATCTAGAAGAAGTTTATGGCTTGTATATGGGGCTCCTCCTAGCCAAGAAGAGGGAAGTTAAAAATATTACAATTCTGGGAGACTCCTACTTGGTAATTAAACATTTAAGAACCTCCTCCCTTGTACAAGACAATCACCTAAGCCAGGCTCTTCAACGTGTTCAAAGTATTTTTCTTTCCTTTGAATGCTCTCGAGCCTAGCATATTCTCTAAAACCTCAATCCAGAAGCAGACTTGATGGAAAATAAAGCATGTAGTTTAAATGAAGGGTCTTTGGAATTAATGGAGCTCCTAGTCTCTACCCTATTCCCTAACTTTCCCCATGATTGGTCCCTCCCATAATTCCTCCCCTCCCTTCCCCCCATAACCCCTCTTATCTTTGGCACTTATGGCTTATCTCATTTGATCCCTTCATTGCTAGTTATTCCCCATCTATCTGGTTGTCTATCCAAATTATGAGGTCATCTCATCCTCCTATGCTTCTCTGCATGACGATACACCTTCTCTCCCTCGTATTAGCACTTTGTAATTCCTTGAGGTTGAGGAGAGGAACCTATAGGTAACCAAAAACCTATTTGGCTTGAGAGACTGGTGTTCTCCAACTGGAGGGGGCTCCCTCACTCCAAAAATATAAAGTTTAAAGACTTTAAGGTACAAGTTTTTGCAGAGACCAGGTTTGAAAAAGGAATTATGAAGTATTTGGTTTAAGTATGAATGGTTAAAGAGGATAGTAGCATGTGATCAATTTGAATTTTTATTCACTTTACTTATGAAAGTAAAATCAACATCCTCCACAAGGGCTTGTGAGGCATAACTTTGGACAAAAGAGATTAGCTATAGTATAGAGGAGAAAACCAAAAACACAATTTCTTTCCTTTCATATAATAATATTGCTCATACATAAGAAATAAATTGAGAAGAAGTAACAACATGCATGAGTATAAAATATTTCATTTGTGACTGAAATATGAATACATTTGTTTTAGAGCAGCTTAACTGAATTCCAAACCTGCTGAGATCACTATACCCATAAACAAGAAACTATGGAGAGGAATTAATTAATAACTGTGAAATAGACAAAGATAACTCCAAATTTTCATACCATAAGAATCCTTGTAGAAAATAATCTATAACCCTCAAGTCATAAGAATCATATTCATAAAGTTGATCACAATCACTCTCATAAACACTAATAACCGATGCAAACAATGTTGAACCAAAAACAACCTTTTCAATCTATTTTTCTAGCTTAAATAGACATATAATAACATATCCAAAGTCTCTATATGCATCGCATCATTGATCCAAGAGAGGATCGAATCAAAGAATAAAGAGGAAATTATATATATATATTTTTTTAAAGTCTTTTTCCTTTAATGATAAAAAATAAAAAACATAAAGCATTCATATCTTTAAAAAAAACACTAAATCACTGTAAAAATAGTCTTGTTTTCAAAGCATATCTTCATGGATCAAAAGTAGAGAAAAGAATGACAAATGGCTACTGACTGCGCAATGAATGTGTAACAGTTGGGCAACGACTGTGTTGGAAATTTTTCTTTAAAAATTGATATGTGGCTGGAAAATTATGGTCTAAGTTTGCTACCAACTCTACTACATGTTCACCCCTTTAAACTTTGACATCTGCCATCTTTGTCGCACCTGTGAACACCTCCCACAAACTGAAATTAAACTGTGCGACACTGGTGACCTCAGAGAAGCATTGCACGACACTTGTAAACTCATAAAAAACTATGTGACACTAGTAAACTTAGAAAACAATGTGCAACATTGATAAACCTTTGCGCAGCACTACGTAAACACTGGTAGCCTCTGCGCAACACTATGAAGCGCCTGTGTAACGAGATAATGTTTTGGGTATATCTCCCAAACAGTAATACTTTTGTAAAAACAAAAGGAGGCTATTGTAGATGATACTTTTGTGAAGATAAACCTCTCTCATTTTCTCCAAATTCTTCCTTATCTTCCTAGAAAATACTCTCCAAAAAAATGACTTAAAATAGAGTATTTGTGCAGTCTGAAAAAAGGCTTTGAAGATGCAACCAAATCTCCCGATCCATGACACCTATGAAAAATATGGAAGAGGTTATTGTGATATATTATGTACTTAAGAAAACCCTCTTTCTATTATCTATGTGGATATTGGTGGCCACCCACCTATTCCACTCGGACCCCCACCATTGTTTCTTTTAGTTTTTCAACTTCCTTATTCGTAGCACAATTTACTATTTTTGGAAAATTTTCGGGTCCTGAACTTCTGGAGCTGTTTTGAGGCCCTAAATGATGTTCATTCAAAAGTTGTATTCCTCAGATAGATCTTTCTAATGAGGTATTGTGCGCGCCAAATGGAGATCGTATGCCAAAGTTACGACCTCGGGAAGTTGATGTACCAATTTACCCAAACGGGGCCCATAGTTTGGCGCTTCATCTCCTAGGGTTAGGTTTTTGTATGTTTAGGGTTTTCCATTGTTTCTCAATAATAAACAGGCCTTTGAGCCTCATTGTAACATAGTTTAGAGGCATGTAGTCACCAAATCTCTTCTCAAAGATAAGCTACCATCGCCCGAGCTAGACTTATTTCCATTCTATTTGTAAGCATATTTCAATATTTGATATTAATGAAATGAAGTGTTATTTGTATTTATGGTTATATCTATAATTTGTGGCATTCCTTTTTAAATCCAGATCAGTGGTATTAGAGTGGTTTTCTCTTTCTCTCTTTTTCTTTGCATGTCCCCAACGAGGTCCGGATATAAGGAGCTAGGGCTTGATTTGGTTGAACCTTTGCAAGATCAACCTCACAAATCCCAACGGCTGCCCATGGGGGAAGAAAAGAAATAAGAGGGGGCAAGAGATCCTATTAAAATATTTCTCGAGGAGGCCCTCAAGAAACAAAGGAACGTGATGATGGATAACTTTTCCCAGATCCTTCAACAATTGCCCACCGGGGGTGCATCCACATCCAGCAGCCATTGTGGAGGTTCCACTCCTTTTAAGGTACAAGTAAACTTTGGCATTCCCATATTTGAGGGCCAAATAGATCCAAACGCCATAGATAAATGGTTAAATATCCTAGAAGGATATTTTTCTTTCCATGATTTTTCTATTCGATAAAATATTACTTTTTCTCTTCTCAAAGCCGGCCCCCACGTCAAGGACTAGTGGGAAACCTACTGTGAGCAGAAGGATGAAAGTACAACCTCATTGTTTTCAATCGCACCCACTTGGAAGTCATTACGGGATGCAATCAAGGAGTAGTACTACCCTGTTGGGAGCTATGACGATAAATACATAAAGTGGACAATGCTGCGATAGAGAAGGGACCAAGATATGCTAGAGTTTACCAATGTTTTTCATACCCTTCGCACAAAGTTTGGTATCAAGGATTCTAAGAAACATTTGGTACTCAAGTACTGTGACTGCCTACACAGGTACATCAAGGATGAGATGGAGTTCCTAGAGATCTCCTCACTCGACATGGCATATTGGTATGCCATCAAGATCGAGCAAAAGTTTAAATAGAAGAAATAAGGCTTTAGATCTACAAATCTGAAGGAAGGGAAAAGTGCCTCCAAACCGTAGAACAAAGGACAAAGCCAAGGAGTGGGTGGCCCAAGACAACCTGCCAAAGCCGCAAGTAAAGAATAACACCGTGAAGTCGAAGAAGGACACCGGAAAGTGGTGTGAGTTCCATAAGAGCTCCACTCACAACACAAGTGAGTGTCGAGCCAAGCAGTCACTAGTGGACGAGCTCAAGGCTTTGGAATCAGATGCGTGTTCCAACTCCGAGTCAGAACCCGACAAGGGGAAAGACAAAGGGAAACATATTATCGATATGGAGCCCAACGACACCGTTTTCGCCATGAAGATCCAGAAGGAGGAACCCAAAGATCCAGTGGAGGAGGATCACCTCTTCCACTCCCAGATGTGGGTAAAGGGTTCCCCACTACAGTTCATTGTCGACAGTGGGAGCCAAAAGAACCTCATTTCGGTAGAGGTTTTGAAGTGGCTGGGCTTACCAACCATAACACACCCACAACCATACAACATCGGGTGGCTTCACCAAGGATGGGATCTTCGCGTGAGCCAATAGTGCCACCTTCCATATAGCATCAAGCTCTTCACTGATGAGGTATTATGTGACGTTTCTCCCCTTGATGTTTGTAATGTATTATTAGGTCAAATATACTTGTGGAAGCTACATGTTGTGTATGAGTCAATGCCTTGTGTTGTTTTTGTTACTTTTGGAAATAAGTTGTACAAGATACTGGAGGTAGCACCGCCTATCACCATCTCTTTGGTTACTGCAAAATAATGTAGTAAGCTCATTTCCAAAACTAGGAAATTTGTTTTCCTGATGATACGCCCTCATGGAAAGAAGAAGATAATGGCCATGACCTCCAGACAGGGCCCCTTCGCACGATAACAACAGATGGACAAGGTTATGGAGGAGTACAAGGACATCTTCACCTCCCTCGCAGGGGTGCCTCTACATTGTCAGGTCAAGCACTCCATCGATTTGACCCCGGGTGCATTGTTTCCCAATGGACCAATCTATCAACGCCTCGTTATGGAGAATGAAGAAATCAAGACGCAGATTTAGGAGCTGATGCAGAAAGGTCACATTCGTCTGAGTTCAATGCCCTGTGGGAGCCTGATCATGTTGGTACAAAAGAAGGATGGGTCTTGGAGACTTTGTATCGACTATCGGGTGCTAAACAAGATCACTGTCTGGAATAGGTACCCGATCCCATGGATTGATGACCTTCTGGACTAAGTCAAGGGAGGGGGGGGAATATTTTAGCAAGATCAACTTGAAGTCTGGATATCACCAGGTACCAATTGAACCCTTCGATGTGTGGAAGACTGCCTTCAAAGCCAAGGAGGGCCTTTTCGAATGGTTGGTTATGCCTTTTGGGTTGACGAATTCTCTTGCAACCTTCATGAGGATGATGGATGACATCTTGTGGCCATTCACCAACTCATTTGTAGTGGTATACTTGGATGACATCTTGATCTTCAGCCATAGTTGGGAAGAGCACCTCCACCACATCTGACAGGTTCTCTAAACACTTTGGCAACACAAGTCATGTGCCATTTTGAAGAAATGCACTTTTGGCATGACCCGGGTCCAGTATCTAGGATACATTATTGATGGATGAGGGGTGCATGTGGATCCATCCAAGATCCAATTCATTCAGGATTGGCCAACCCCAACCACTCTGACAGAGCTTCGCAGCTTTCTCGGTCTTGCCAATTTATACTGCAGGTTCGTGCTGGGATTCTCTCATATCACTTGGCCCTTGAGTCAAGTCACTAAGGGAGGAGTGAAAGAAAATTTATTTTGGTCTGAATCTCAATATAAGGCATTCACAGAGTTGAAACATCACCTCTTCTCTGCAACATTTCTCATATTACCAGACTTGTAACAACCATTTGAGATCGAGATAGATGCCTATGACTATGCTATTGGGGCAGTGCTTACTCAACAGGGGCATCCAGTGGCATATCATAGTGAGACACTTTCAGACATAGTCCATAAGTATCCCACTTATGACAAAGAGATGTATTCCATTGTGCAGGCATGTCGACAATGGAAGCATTACATTTTGGGGAAGGAAACGGTCATCCGCACAGACCATCGGCCCTTGCAGTTCATATAGACACAAGGGAAGTTGCAGAATGATCACCATCAGAAGTGGTCCACATAACTGTAACAGTTCCATTTGAATATCAAGTATAAGAATGGTAGCACCAATAATGTTGCAGACTGCCTCAATCGACCACCGATCATGGCGTTAACCATTGTGCTCAACTCATGTGGGCATGAGACTTATGATTGGCCACTTCTCTACAAAAGCATCCTAGAATTCGGCCACACATACCATACATCGAGGGTCAACAAGTTCCAGATTTTCACCTCCAGGATGCGCTGTTATGCCACCTAGGAGACCTTTGTGTTCCTTCAAGCGAGCGTGCCAAGATGATTTGGTAAGCGCACTACAGTTGGGCCGCTGGGCATTTGGGGTTTGAGAAAATTGTGGTAGTACTATAGAAGTATTTCCATTTTCCAAATCTTCAACATGATGTCGGGAAGTGCATCAGATCCTGCACTACCTTTGCCATTGCCAAACCAACCATCAAGAAGCAAGGCCTCTATACTCCGCTACCTACCCCAAGTCGACCTTGGGAATCCATCTCCATGGATTACATGTTAGTCCTTCCTTCTAATATGCATGGAAATGACCTTGTTTTTGTGGTCGTCGATAGATTCTAGAAGATGGCCATTATGGCGACCTGCAACAAGAATATCACAGCAGAAACCACTGCTAAACGCTTCTTTGAACGAGTGTGGGCACACTTTGGGATTCCATAGTCTAACATATCAGATCGGGACAGCAGGTTCCTTAGTACATTTTGGTCCAGTCTCTGGTCGATGTTGGACACCAAGCTCACTAAGTCTACAACTTTCCATCCCCAAACTCATGGCCAGATAGAGGTCATCAACAAGATGATCATACACATTTTTTGCATGTACAACTCAAAGAATCCACACACATGGGATGTGAGCCTCCCATATGTCCAACACAACTATAACCAGGCTCTCCACAGCTCGACTGGCCACTACCCTTTTCAGGTGGGCTTGGGATTCCAACCACTCTATTCCATTGATGTGGCCATGTCATTTGCAGCTACTCAGGTAGATTCAGCTCATGTCTAGTCCGAAGCCAATAAGGCAAACAAATTCATTGAGCACACCCAACATATCCACTAGCAGGGCCATTACATTCTCTGAGAAGAGAATGTGGCGGCTACATGCCTCTGAACTGTGTTACAATGAGGCTCGAAGGCCTATTTATTGTTGAAAAACAATGGAAAACCCTTCACATCCCAAAACCTAACCCTAGAAGATGAAA
>APFE030463558.1:20903-35958 GCA_000404065.3 Pinus taeda | reverse complement strand
ATTATTTTTCACAAAATTTAATTATATAAATTCTTTATACCAAGTTACGCTGAAATCAAAGATGAAAGGGCTTTATATCATCAATACCACAAGAAATGTTTTTAAATCTCGGCCTGTTGCAGCGTCGTATAAAGTGTCTGACAAACGATTTGCTTCAGATCTCATAGTAGAGGCGGCGTTCATAAATGCTTCTTCAGAAAACTTAATCTCTGGAATACGTGGAGGAGTCCTGTAAAAGGAAAACGAAAAATCAACATATCCTGTGAGATAAACCAGATGAGGAGTAAAAGTGAATGATTGGTTTAGAAGGGCGCTGGTTGACCTCTTGATAAACGCAGCTCCGTTGGTCCAGAGAAATACACCAATTATGGCAATCATAAGAAAATGGCACATCAGAGTCAGCACATGATACTCCATGCACTCCAACAGCACCCACAACAGTGTGGCCGTACTCAGTGATATGGCAGACTTCTTTTTGTTTTTCCACAATAATACATCTGCAACTGCACATAGTAACACGGCAACTTTTAAAAATTACAGTTTACAGCTATGGTTGTGAAGGGTGAAGCCAATAAAATGAAATGAAAGCAGAACATTCCATCTCAATTTTTAACTAAAAAAATCTAAACATGCTAATTCTCAACTTGTCCTGACGATGAACCATACTAGTTGGTTCGAAAAGCTTAGAAAAAGCCGAAAAATGATCTGTGATTTCGCCAAAAAATTTCTAAACAAATGCTAACTCTATTGAAATATTGAAATACCATTTTAACTCTTTTTGGTTTTAGGTTTTGGTATACTTTTTATTAAAATTGGGTAATAATTTGTTAAAATCACGATACATAATCAAATTTCAAGCGAGTAAAAATCAATCAAAAACAGATTTTAAACAACCAATAATCCTAATCAAAATTATATACCCAACAAAAACAAAACCCAAAACTTCTACCTTTACTTCGGCCGGGAAGTCTACTCAGAATATCCGCTCTTCCAAATCCTCGAAATTGGGCAGAAATGCTGGATGGCTTCTGGTCTTCATCATCTGAGGAGTAGGAAGGCATGCTTTACCAATTTAATTAAAGCGTTAAATAGATCTATAGATCAGTCTGTCGTCTTCTGTCTGTTTCTTGAGAAAATGCTTCCTCAATAATCACTTCGCTAACCCTTCCTGAAATGAAATTTTCTATCAGTTCCGATACTGCACAGCAAGGAGGAGACACTAATGCAAATTTATATGATATTAGGTTTAGCATTAGAATCAAGTGACATGAGTAAGTCAAGTATTTCTTTTTATCCAAACAAACTCGCTTCATGTCAAGTATTTCTTTTTACCCAAACAAAGTCGCGCATTATTTATTGATCCACGCTAATCAAATTAATTCCAACCAGCACTCTGGATTTCTGATTTTGCTTTTTCTTTTGTGTAGCTTTTGCTTTGCTAAAAATAATATTCTCCACCTCTTGGACGGCCGTTGTCTTTTCATTTTCGTGGGTGGCTGGTTCATTGAGATTCGCAGGATGTGGCGTGGGACGGTTACGATGGACCCCGCCGCTAATCTGGGCATAATGTGTGCGTGGTTTCACATCTTTTCCTTGGCTCCTCATTCCCTGTATTCCAGACTTGCGCTGCACATTTCTAATATTTGTTTTGCGAAAGCAGTGCAGAACTCCATGCATTCCCTCCACCATTCTTTCACGCGATGTATAAAGATTCAAACTTTTCACACAACTTGGGAATAGGCCAGACGCGTGGATAATTCCAAATCATAATTTTTCACCAGGAGACATGACAGTTTTGTGGAAAGCTCCATCAAACATAGTAATCTTGAACACCGATAATTTAATTCCTTAAAAATAGTTTTATTTTTTTTATTTTTTAGTTTATACAGGGACAAGTGTGATGATGAGTGGTTAAATTTGTAAGGGGTGATGGTATTAGTAAGGGGTGATGGTATTCATTTGAGCACTTTTGTTATAAGGTTTCTTTTGTATACAGATGACTTTATTGGTTTGCAAGAGCACTTATTATCCTTTGAGCATTTTTGTAAAAGGGTGGGGATGCAAGTCAATATTAACAAAAAGAAAGTAGTGGTTTTCTCTTAAAAAAATATAACCAACATAAGCTCTACTTTGAAGACAACATTGTGGAAGAAGTTGCCGATTACAAATACCTCCAAGTTGAAGATGGGATGGTTGTAGAAAGAAAAGAGCTTTGGGCAGTGGGAAAACAATTTATGCTTTTCAAAATATGTGTAGCTAGACAGAGTTATGGGACTAGAAAACCACCCAAACTCTTTTTGGGCTTCTAGTTATTTTGGTGATTCTCTATGGTTGTGCACTGTGGGCCAGAGATCCATGCCACCTAGAGTGGAAACAAATTGAGAAAATTCAGAAGCATTTGATTACAAACAAATTCAAAATTAAAAGTGCAATTCCTTATGCTAGGGGCTTCTCCTATTGAAGCAATTGCTATGGTGTCACTCATAAGATATTTAAAAAAAAATGAGCAAATAAAAGATGGCAGATGGCCTAGAGTTGTCTTTAATGACATATAAGTGTCCCATAACAGTAAAGAGATATTTTTTTTTGTTATAGATAAGTTCCATAAGCTTACTTGGGATAAGGAGTGAGGGAGAAAGAAAAAATACTATATTGAAATGTTTAATCTCACTCATAATCATTAACAAAAAGAGTACATAGAGGCCAATATTTCTTCCATAGACAAAATTCTTAATGTTCAGTTAAGGATTAATTCTCATCAACTCCGTTGTGAAACAGGGTGTTGGAAAAGGCCAAAAGAAGTGTGGGAAGAAAGAGTATGTATTTTTTGTTATTCCGAACATGTGGAAACAGAAAAGGATGGGGTTGGAAAAGGCCAAAAGAAGTGTGGGAAGAAAGAGTATGTATTTTTTGTTATTCCGAACAAGTGGAAACAAGAAAGGCTTTCATTTTAGAATGTGACTAGGAAAGTTATGTAGATATTCTAACAACTAACTATTGGGATTATCTATTTAACTAGGGGTTTGTAGATATGCTGGGAGCGTTTATTGTGAGCCTTCACATGAAAAGGGCTGAATACATCAACCACATGAGAAGCAATCTGTCACATAGGCTATCTTTAACATCTTTAGAGTCATGGACATTAAAATAATTTTCTTTCAAAATTATGAAAAAACGGTTTTTATTTTTATTAAAAAAATTTGATAAAAAATGCTAGTTCTTAAATGATTAGTATGTTTAATTTGTGGCTTGAGTAGTTGGCACTTAGGGACATTTAAGTTGTCAAAATTCCCTGGGTCATTTAAGTTGTAAAAGTCACACACTAGCCCTGATTGGATTTTTGCCCTAAACCTTTTCACCAATGGATACCTTAACAAAACAACCTATCAAAATCACCTAACTATAACACCCAACATAAATACACTAGTCTGTGCCATGGTTAAATTTTTGCTCATAAAATTTAGAACTAATAATCTTTTCACCAAAAAAATACTTTAACAAAATATCTATCAAAATCTATTTTATATCCGATTTTTTTTTTTTTTAAATAACATCTTAATTTTTTTTTTCACATTGCATATTATTTAATAGGCAAAACAAACCTTTATTATAAAAAAAATTCCATTTCCTAAACGTAAAATTTTGGAAATCGTCCAGCGGCTACACATCAATTTAAAATAAGGCTTTTTAATATAAAACCAACATTTATTATAAAATTAAGTTTACATATTAAATTACAGTTTTGAATTTTTTATATCATATAAATGCAAATTCATTTATATAAAATATGATGTTTGAAAAAATATTATATAAGTTGAAACTTTAAAAATAATCATTTTGTGATACAAACTTGTGCAATTTTTCAAATGCTTAGAAGGAACTCCGGACTCTTTTACTCTTGAGTTTTCGCTGTCATTCACTTTATTCCAAAGTTCTATCTTCACATAATCTGTATGTAATTGAAAATGTTTCCTTTTTAAGTTTCATTATATTTCTTTCAATTGTAGCCAAAGCTTTTTTTCAATTTTAGCTAAAGCTGATTGCTCTTTTAATTTTCTCCATCAACACTTATAAGTTAACTCGCAGAGAGACTAGGAGAATCTACATGGACATGAAAGGATAGCCAGAAATAGTTCCCTAAGCATATGAGCAAGATGTTATTATGATTGGCATATAGAGAATGGCCAAAAAATCATTGTCTGAGATTTGAGCAGGGCAAGAGTACACCTGCTCTAATACCATGTTAAACACACATGAAATGTGAATAGAATATGAATGATAAATCAATGAATAATTTTTTTATTGACAGAGATATACATTTATATTACATTCATATGACCCTTGGTTTTGTATTCCAAGGTCTCTTCGACTTCCTTAGACCATTAAACTTCCACACCAACCCTTAGAGGATTAGGTGTCTAACAATCACAGTTGTATAATTATGGACAAACATTGTTCTCATGCCTGCAAGAGTTAAAAAATATTGTTAGTGCAACAATTTGGGGTTGACTTGCCTTCTGCAACATAGTCGATGATGCCCTTATTGTACTTAATGTTCATTTAGAATTGTTGCAAGTATGTAGACCATTTGTGATGGTGATAATTATATAACTTTCCTTATGTCTACATGAATTAAATTGTCTTGTGATTAATGTGGATGATCATCTCCTTCCCTAGAATATAGTGCTTCCACTGTTAGCATTCCTACATGATGGACTAGATCTCCTTTTTGAATAGGTTGGGTATATTTGGATAATATTGGAGAGTGTTTCACTGTGACAAGCCATTGTATGTCCATATTGAGTGAGGGTTGCACCAATAACATATTATGAGGCATTTATCTCAATCTCAAATCGATGTTGTAGGTTTGGTAGGGTGTAGATTGGTGTAAATACAAGCCAATGTTTCAAATCCAAAAATTCTCTTTGTTGTGATTCAAACAAGTAGAACTTTTTTTTAGTTCTACCCTTCGTCACTTGACTAAAGGGCCTAGAAATACGATATAACCCTAATACAATATTCCATAGAAGTTAGTAAGGCCTAAGAAGTTGCAAAACTCTATTAGGTTCATTTGCACCAAACAATCCTGGATGACTTAGATCTTGGTTAAGTCCACATGAACCCCATGACAATCCATGATGTATCCTAAATACTAAATTCACTACATGAAAATTTAATTTCTCCATATTGGCATACAACTTGTATTGTCAAACGATGCTTATGACCCATTGAGAGTGTTGCAAGTGTTCTTCCCAAATCCTGCTAAAGATGAAGATGTTATCCAAATATACAAACACAATAGAGTTTGTGAACAACTACAAGATATCATCCATCATTATTGTGAACATTGATAGAGAATTATTCCAGCCAAATGAAATGGCCAACAACTCAAAAATTCCTTCTTTAGATTTGAAAGTTATCTTCCATGCATTGGTTTCCTCAATTAGCACTTGGTGGTAGCCTCACTTTAGAGAAATTTTATTAAAGAAATTGACACCCTTAATCTGAACAAGAAGGTCATTAATCATGGAGATTAAGTATCTATTCTTGATAGTGATTGTGTTCAAGGCTCTATAATAAATACAAAGTCTCCATTTACCATCCTTCTTTTTCACTAACAAAATTGGCTCTCGCAAAAGTTTAAACAGAAGAAACGAGGCTCTAGTGGTTTTCTTTAAAAAAAGAAAATATAACCAACGTAAGTTCTACTTTGAAGACAACATTGTGGAAGAAGTTGCGGATTACAAATACCTCAAAATTGAAGATGGGATGATCGTAGAGAGAAAAGAACTTTGCGGGGTTGGAAAACAGTTTATACTTTTCAAAATATGTGTAGCTAGACAGAGTTATGGGACTAGAAAACCACTCAAACTCTTTTTGGGCTTCTAGTTATTTCAATGATTCTCTATGGTTGTGAACTGTGGGCCAGACATCCATCTGACTTGGAGTGGAAACAAATTGAGAAAATTTAGAAGCATTTGATTACAAACAAATTCAAAATTAAAAGTGCAGTTAATTGTGCTAGGGGTTGCTCCTATTGAAACAATTGCTATTGTGCGAGTCATAAGCTATTTAAAAAAAATTTAGCAAATGGAAGATGGCAAATGGCCTAGGGTTGTCTTTAATGACATATTGTGCAAAATAAAGAAGACTTGGATGCAATAAAATAACAAATGGTCTCATAGATGGGGAATTTGCTTGAACATGTGTCCCATAAATAGTAAAGAGAGAATTTTTTTTGTTATAGCTAAGTTTTACAAGATTACTTGGGATAAGGAGCTAGGGAGAAAGAAAAAATACTCTATTGCAATGTTTAATCCCACTCGTAATCATCAACAAAAAGAGTACATAGAGGCCAATATTTCTTGGAGAGCCAAAATTCTTATTGCTCAGTTAAGAATTAATTCTCATCAACTCCATTGTGAAACAGGGTGCAAAGTGTGGGAGGAAAGAGTATGTATTTTTTGTTCTTCTTGAAAAATGGAAATGGAAAAAGATTTCATTTTAGAATGTGAGGCCTTCAAGGAAAACATGGAAAGTTATAAAGATATGCGGGTAGCTAGCTATTGGGATAATATATTTAATTAGGGGTTTGTCGAGAAGCTTGGAGCATTTATTGTGAGACTTCACATGAAAAGGGCTGAATACATCAACCACATGAGAAGCAATCTGTCACATAGGCTATCTTTAACATCTTTAGAGTCATGGACATTAAAATAATTTTCTTTCAAAATTATGAAAAAACGGTTTTTATTTTTATTTTTTCTATTTGGTAGGTAATGCAAGTTCTTAAATGACTAGTATGTTTAATTTGTGACTTGAGTCGCTACTACCTAGGGTCATTTAAGTTGTCAAAATCACCTAGATATCACACTGGACACTAGCCCTTACAAAACAACTTATCAAAATAGCCTAGATGTAGCACCCGGCATGAGGACACTAGTCCTTAAAATAGTTATCAAAATAGCCTAGATGTAGCACTCAGCATGAGGACACTAGTCCTTACAATAGTTAGATTTTTGCTTATAAAATTTAGAACCAATAACTTTTACCTTTTCACCGCAAAATACTTTAACAAAACACTTTATCAAAATCTAATTTATGTAAAAAACAATTATTTTTTCAAACAACATCTTACATTATTTTCAACCTAACATTGCAGCATCTTAAAGTTTTTTTTGAGGTACTGCACCTTATTTAATACAAACCAAACATTTATTATAAAAGAAATTCCATTTCCTAAACGTAAAATTGTGGCAATTGTCAAGAGGCTACATACATCAATTTAAAATAAGACTTTTTAATATAAAACCAACATTTATTATAAAATTAATTTTACATATTAAATTACAGTTCTGAATTTTTTATATTATATAAATGCAACTTCATTTATATAAAATATGATGTTTGGAAAAAAATACTATATAAGTTAAAACTTAGTTTAAAAATAATCATTTTGTGATACAACCTCGTGCAATTTTTCAAATGCTTAGAAAGGAACTCCGGACTCTTTTACTCTTGAGTTTTCGCTGTCATTCACTTTATTCCAAAGTTCTACCTTCACATAATCTATATGCAATTGAAAATGTTTCCTTTTAAGTTTCATTATATTTCGTTCAATTTTAGCCAAAGCTTATTGCTCGTTTAATTTTCTCCATCAACACTTATAAGTTAACTCGAACATGTCATTGGTGTTATGATTGATTTACATTGCATATTCAATTTAGTTTTAGTTTATACCGATTTAAACAACAATTAATTTTGTGAATCCATCGTTTTAATAGTGTCTATGTATCTTAACAGTTAACTAATTTGTAGGAATTAGATGAGTTTTTCCACACATAACCTTTGTGTGTGGATTTATGAAGGTATATATATTTATGCATGTATTTTATTGATTAGTTTAAGGAGATAATGTTTTAGGTTGTATAAGAAATAAAATAAAAATAAGAAAAAAAATGGAATAAATATAAAGAAATATCACAAAGAGTACAATAATATAATAAAAACTAAATTTATATTAATAAATAAAATAATAAAATATGTAGTAAATAAAACTTAGTCAAAATGATGATAATTATTTCTGAAGGGAGAGATGGTGGTTACATGCATTCACAAAAGCTATTGTAAGAGGTTGAAAGATTGTTCTCTTAACATAAAGAAATAATCTTAAAGATTAAAAACCCTAACCATAGATGATGAAATTCCAAAAGGTTTGCAAGTTCCAAGGTGGTTAGTTGTTGCATCAACTTCCCATGGGGCAACTTTCACATACAATGTCTAGTTGCGGCATACAATAGCCCGTTGGAAAAAGCTATCTAAGAACTACAATTTTCAACTAAGGCTAGCGCGACCCATGGTCCCCCAAATTTGTCAAAACTCGTCATTTATGGCTTCAAAATGGCCCCAGAAGTTTGGGACCCATAAAAACATAACCAAAAAATAAATTGCTAAGAAAATAGAGAATCACATGACATTGGAAGAGGTAGGTGGTCATCAATATCCACTTGGATTAGTCCTCCCCGAGGAAGAAATGGTCTCCATTCCATCAAATTCCCTCATAAAATGGGGAAAATTTTACTAAATCTGGCTCCTAGTAAGCCTTTTCCTTGGTGAAGCCTTGCTTTGACCATCCAATAGAGTTGTATGTGTTGTTGGTGGGTATCTTTTGTCTTGTAATCCATGATTCTATCAATTATAGTAAGTTCAATGTAGTTATGATTGAATTGCATTGAGGCCAATAGCTCGACTGCCTCTGATGTGTACAACATAGGTGGAAAATATGGTCAAAGCATCTCCATATTAAATATTGGGTGTGATACAAGGAAGGGGTGGATACTCAATTCAAAATCGTTTTTACCCACAACCTTTATAATTGTGTAAGGTCAATATCATAGTGGTTTGAGTTTCCTATCAGGGCTTGTGAAACACCCTTTATGTAAATGTAACCACACCTTATCTCAAGCCTAAAATTTGCGTGGAACCTTGTGTTGGTCATGTCATTGCTTGTACTTGGCTTTGGCTTTTTGTTTATGAACTTATTGTTGGAGTTGTTGGATCCATTCAAAAAATTTTGCTACTCTATTTTCCTTAATATGAGCATGGGAGGACTCTATTGATGAGGATACAATGGGCATAACTACATTGATTGGGGTCACTGTTGGAACCCAAAGCACACCTCTTTTTCCTCAAAAAAAAATCATAATTTTATTATCATTTGATATAAAATTACATTTTATAGATACATGGCTGGCATGTATTTAGAGAAAAATATCATATGGATTCATCATAATAGTGGCTTAAATCCTTCATAATTTAGCATAATAGAAAAAAAAACTAAGAATTCCTAATTATTTGTATAGTTTTAGAAATCATCCACTTTTCCTTTCTTCCCTCTCTTCTTTTTTACCTCCTTCCAGTCCCTTGGGGTGGGTTGGACAATAAACAATGCAATATCCACCGAATTTGCTTCAATAGTGAGTTCCTTATTTGATTATGAGCTCTTTGATACATGAGATATGTTAGCTCCTATTATTAATTTGTCCTTTGTTGTTGCCACTTTGATGATTTCAAGATTTGGTGTGATTGTTGTCTCTATCCTCTAATTAGGATTTATGGTCTTTGGAGGGTGCTCAACCTATGTGACTACTTCATTTATTTCCTTATTTTATTTATTGGGTGGATCCTTTTTATCCTCCTCTTCTTCACTATCTAAAAGAGGGGGCTCATAGGGTTGCTAGTTATTTGATTTAGCCCACTTCCTTTTCCTCCTATTTTCTAGTTTTTTAGCCAATGAGCAGTTACCTTGTAATGTTCTTTTTGGTTACATATACAACACTTAAAAGCCATATTTTTGTAATCAAGACTTTGTATCCACCAGAAAATTCTATTCTTCAACAATATGCAGTCTGGTAGCCCCTTACTAAGATCGATAATGCGAGTGTATGTGAAAAGCCCCTATGTTATTCTCTCACTATCTATTTTTATAAATAATCCCAATGTGTTTCTAACGTATTCTAGTGCTTGGTGATGCCAAAAGGAAGTGGGAGGTTTGGCATGCAAACCCAAACAAGATTTTTTGTTACTTCCATGGTTAATGAGTCAAATATTGGAAACCGAGGGGTAGTGAATAACCCAAATCTTCCCCAGAACCACAATCCTCTCGCCATTATTTTTTGGTAATCTTCTTTTGAAAAGGGATGTAGTATGAAGAAACATTTTGAGCATAGGTATATGTCACACTCTTTGGTCATGTTTGTGTAGACCCACTGATTAAGGTCTTCAAGTTTAGGCCAAAATCATTGAATCTACAAATTACAGCCTCTTTTCGAAAATATGAGATCATGTTGTTTACCTATGAGTTCTAAATATGGGTATTTATCCATATTTTCCACTATGTAAGGCCCATTCATAGTCCCTATAAGGGTTGTGACCTTAGTATGTCCTGATCCTCCTCTAGCATCTTCTTTATAGGAGACTGATGGGATAGGTCCTGCTTCTCCACAAGATCCCAAGACCAAGAAAAGGGTGGAGTCTTTCTTATCTTGTACAACCCCAAGCACACTTAAAAAGGATTGTGGAAAATATAGTTGTGGAGGGATCTATTATAGCTATGTTAAACATGTGTAATCCTTTCATCCCATGTATGCATATGCTTGGATTAGTACATGTGAAATATATGCACAATCATCTTGTTGATCACTTATATTTGTCCATATGTTTGGGGATGAAAGGCAGTTGATTTGTTCAATTTGGTATCCATTAAAGACCATAGGTTAGAGAAAAGAGTGTTAAATAACATGATGTCACTATCTAGAATAATGAACTGATATAGCAAAAAATGAGCCCAAACACACTCATAGAAGAGTTTACTAGTGGTTTCAATAGTGATACACTTCTTACATGGTCCCAAAATGGCAATATTAGAGGTTGGTTGACAACTACAAACATGTAATACTTAATAGACTTGGTGGATGCAAAAGCTTAAATGTAATCCATGGAGAATGGCTACCAAGGCTTGTCTGTGGTGGGTAGAGGAGTACATAATCCCTACTTCTTGAAGGATGGTTTAGCAATGGAACAAGAAATGCATGATTTGATATATCGATGGACATATTATTGAAGACTTGGCTAGTATAAATACTTTTAAAGTACTGATGTTGTCTTCTCCACACCAAAGTGCCCTACCAACCAATTATAATGTGCCTCCCACAACAACTTGGCATGCTTTCTTGAATGAACTCAAATGTGGCTCAAATAGCACAAGAGCACATCCTAAAAGTGGAAGTTTGGAACTTATTTTTCTGCAATCAATGTCTGGTATGTGGTAGTGCATTCAGAATCAATGTTAAACACACATGAAATGTGAATGTAATATGAATGATAAATCAATGAATTTCTTTTCTATTGACAGAGATATACATTTATGACCCTTGGTTTCATATTCCAAGGTCTCTTGGACTTCCTTAGAATATTCAGCTTCCACACCAACCCTTAGAGGATTCGGTGTCCAACATCCCCCCCTTAATTTGAAGGGGTATGTATGAGTCCAAGAAGAGAACTATAATAAAAGATCTGCAAAAATGCATGGAAAAACTAGGATGAATGTGCTCTCTGAAATGTTGGTATAAAGGGGGTGGTTTAAAGATGACCACCAACACTAGAACTCTTAGCGCAGTTCCTAGAATGCATAATGCAATTCCTGGAACTCTTCCAAAACTGGCAAGAAGCTGAAGTCTTCTCCTAGAGGAAGTGTCCCCAATTCTTTGAAGAGATGTCTCAACTCCATATAGATGGTTTAAGGCTGATCATCAAACGAAGGCATGCTCAGGGCATCTTTGTCTCTGGCTACAAGTCTGAATCTAGTATGGCAGGTTGTGGCTCATGCTTATTTGATGTGGATTTGAAGCTTGTAGATGACCATCACTTCCCCCCCTATTAGATACAAGGTGAGATGATGGAGAAAATTCAACTGCAAGACTGTTCAATACTCTAGAACAAGTTCCGACATATGACTAAAATATCTTCTTGCCTATTGAATCCCATTTCCAAGAAGCTATCCATTCAAGATGAATCTTTTTTCTTGCAGGAAACTTGTTTCTGAAGCATCTGTTTGAATGATGATTATGTTGACCACAATGGTTGCATGGGTGAAGATCAAAATAGTGATATTTCATATGGCCAAATTGGTCACAATGTTGGCATTTAACAATTTTTTTGTGGTTGTTGTGGAAGAGGAGTAGAATTTGGAACAGCTAAAGATGAACTGCCATAAAGAAATCCAACATTCTGAAACTGGATGGGCTTTGAGTAATGTAGAATATGAAATGATGCCTCCTTATCATATCCAAGACCTGTTTTGTGCTTGTTGCTGACAAGCTCTTCCCAAGGTTTGATGATGGGCTTGAGAAGTGAAGACTAAGTTTCTACATCTACATGCAACTCTGCTCTTGATATGGGCACTTGAACTGAATCAACCATAACTTCACTGACTTGATGGCTTGTTGGTTGTTGATGGGATCCTGATTCAAAGTCAAGTAGAGGATTGTTCTGGACAAAAAAAAGTTTAGAAGGATGCATTTTTTGTTGTAACTCATCTCTTTGTAACTGTGATTCAAGTTGTAAAAAATCTATCTTCTCTTGTGCATTTTGCAAGCATGTTTGAATATCAGAGAGAGTGTCATTGTTGATTTTAAGTGTGCTTTTAGCAGTAGACATGATTAAAGTTCTCAATAACTCTAATAAATTGTCAATTTCAACCATTTTATCAACAACTCAAATTTAACACATATTCAACACAATGGTTAATGTCCAATGGTGAATGAGCAACATAAATATAAACCAACCTTCAATTCTTCATTGTAATAATCTTCACAACTGGAGCAGGTGACTTGAAATTGCTGCTTCCTTTTACAAGTCCATATACAACATTTAAGCATCAAATAGGTGCATTCAAACTATTGAATGCTATATTTAATGTTGCATTCTCACACATTCACCAAGCTTCTATATGATTTCTCGCCACTGGGGAATACTTTAATTGCCTTCGAGAAGAATGTTCTACACATGCAATTATAGAAAAAAACAAGAGGATTGTATGCAAAATACCTTCCCTTTTCAATTTATAGATGGTTACTGTCTAAGAAAGGCCACAAATTTCAATGTAGAAGGCACATAACTAGCATTACGATGCCATACTACTCAACCAAGTTGCACCTTTAAATATGCGATATTCAATGATTAGAGTCATGTATTCTATGTCAAACACACACGGGCTCCAATATTTTGTTGAGGAATATCAAATGTTGTCGTACATTGTACATCATACATGCCTTCACACAGATCTTGTTAGAAAATTATATATTACAGAGCAATGGAACACATAAAATATTGCAGAAATATAAACACAGAAAATGCATAAAACAAGAAAGACATAGATATACATGGTTCACCTAGTTTGGGCTACGTCCATGGAGAAACAACCAATCCTTCCTTTTATATTATCTAGCAAATTGAAGAGATACAACCTACAGTAGATCCGCTGTAACACCCTCTTCACTCTCAATCTCCTCTCTCTTCCTCACTCAGAATACAACTATACATAGACGCAATACAATTCCCTCATACTGTCAGATCATCTGCCTAATGAACAACCCAAATTGACTAGAAATTACTATACTTTCACAAGGCAAATTTTCATCTATTTTTAGCTTCGGGGGCGCTACCCCTGAACCCCCCCAGGGGACTGCTAACCCCCGAACCCCCCACCGATGGGGATTAGCCCCCTCGGACCCCTGCGGGGGGGACAAATCCCCCCTGCACCCCCCCGTGTGGAGGGGTGTACAGTCTTCCTGGGTATACATCCGGCTGAAACCTTTGAATACAGAAGATAATCAGGCCCCACACCCAACAATCTCCCGCTTGGAGACTGATTATAGAAACTCCACCGTTGTTTCATTTTCTAGAAAATGACTCTACTTTTGACCTATTTGTTTCTCATCTCCTTCATCATACTTGAAGACCAATTGAAACTGATCAGATTCTTAGTTTCTCCCTGGTTACAACTTTTGTTAACATATCTGCAGGATTCTGGCTAGTGTGTATCTTTTCTAGCTTCAACTGTCCATCTTCCAGTGCTGACCATATGAAATGGTACTTAAGCTGTATATGTTTAGTCTTGGAATGAAATACAAAGTTCTTTGCAAGATGTATGGCACTCTAGCTGTCACTGTATAACCTGCCCAACTCCTGCTTCTTACCTAATTCATCCAGAAACCTTTGTAACCAAATCATTTTTTTACTAGCCTCTGTAGCAACAACATACGTTGCTTTTTTTGTTGAAAGTGCAACAACGCTTTGGATTTTTGAAACCCAATTGACAGTTGTTCCACCTATAGTAAATACATATCCTGTAGTGCTTCTCCTTTTATCTCTGTCACCTGCCATATTTGCATCAACATATCCCTGTAGAGCAATGTTTGAACCACCAAAGCATAATGCTTGATTTGTGGTACCTCTCAAATACCTGAGAATCCACTTCACCACCATCTAATGTTCTTTTCCTGGATTGTTCATGTACCTGCTTACAACTCCCACTGCATGTGCAATATCAGACCATTGCATACATTAAGCTTCCAACTGCTGATGCATATGGAAATTTAGACATATGAGCCATTTCTTCTTGAGCCTTGGGACATGCCTCCTTACTTAATTTGAAATGGCTAGCCAAAGGTATACTAGCTAGTTTTGCATTCTGCATATTAAACCTTTTCAACACCTTTTCTATGTACTCACTTTGAGACAATGTTAATTTGCGATTCTTCTTGTATTTAGTTATTCTCATACCAAGGATTTGTTTTGCAACACCCAAATCCTTCATTGTAAATGAGTTTTCCAATTTCCTTTTGAGCACATCTATTTCTTGCATGTTAGAACCTGCAACAAGCATGTCATCTACATACAATAACAATATAATATAGCTACCATCATTTTGCCTTTTGAGATAAACACAATGATCAAAGTGACACCTAGTATAACCTTGTTCAGACATAAACCT
>APFE030463558.1:3521-20633 GCA_000404065.3 Pinus taeda | reverse complement strand
CCATTTATTTTGCAATGTTGTTTTACCTGCAGGCAACCTAACTAAGTCCCAAGTCTAGTTATGTGCTAAGGAGTCCATCTCTTCTTTCATTGCTTTCTCCCACTTCTTCCTAGTTTCTACCTGCACTGCTTCTTCATAACATTCTGGTTCACTAGAATCAGTCAACAATACATAATATAATGAAGGAGAGTATCTTTCAGGGGGTCTACTTATCTTGGTAGATCTTCTAACACCACTTTCAGGTGTTTGGGGTGCCTGTTGCTGTTGTTGTGGTTGTTGTTGTTGTGATTGTTGATTATTGTTATTTTTAGGCACCTTTACTTTTTCAGTGATCCCATCAAGAACTGTGTATTCCTTGTTTTCTTTTTCCTGTTTCTTTTCTTGCAACTGATTCTTATATAAGACCTTTCCATTGAATATTACATCTCTACTCCTAATGATTTTGTGATTTTCATAATCATATAAGCGATAAATAAAATCATTAACACCATATCCAATAAAGGTAAATTTCTTTGATTTTGCCTTAAGCTTCGCTCTATTTTCTTTATTAATGTGGACAAAGGCTTCACAACCAAAAGTCTTTAAAAATGAGTAGTTTACCTTTTTACCTGTCCATGCCTCCTCTGGAATATCACCATCCAAGGAACTTGAAGGCCCTCTGTTTATTGGATAGACAACAGTATCTACAGCATCTGCCCAAAATTTTAAAGGCAATCCTACATGCAATCTCATGCACCTTGCACGCTCCATGATTGTCTTGTTCATCCTTTCTAACACACCATTTTCTTGTGGTGTTCCGGGAACTGTCTTCTCTCTGCGAATTCCATTCTCTAAACATTACCTATCAAACTCTTTGCTGCAATATTCACCTCCATTATCTGATCTGAGACACTTCAACCTTTTTCCTCTCTCATTTTCAACCAAAGCTTTCTATTTCTTGAAAGTATCAAATACATCATATTTGTTTCGAATACAATAAATCCAAGTTTTTCTTGTTACATCATCAATAAAAGTAACATAATAACAAGAGCCACCGAGAGATGATACCTGAGCAGGTCCCCATACATCTGTATGCACACGCTCTAATTTTTCATTCTTCTTTTCTTTCCCAACTCTGAGAAATCTGACTCTCTTCTGTTTTCCATAAATGCAATTCTCACAGAAGTCCAAATCAACATTCTTCAAATCTGGCAACAAATTCCTTGAGTGAAGAATCTTCATCCCTTTTTCACTCATGTGTCCAAGCCTATGATGCCATAATGCTGCATCTGCTCCTTTGGAAGTTAAAGCATTAACAGAGTTAGAAATACCATTGCATAAATACAATGTACCAACCTTTCGCCTTTTGCTATTACCAGGGCTCCTTTGGTGACCTTCCAAGCTTTATCTGTGAAAGTTGTCACACAACCTTCACCGCCTAACTGCCCTGTTGAAATCAAATTTTTCTTCAGATCTGGAACATGCCTTACCTCCTTTAGTAGCCATTGGTTTACATTCTGTTGTTTTACAAGAACCTTACCCATTCCAACAATTTTACAGGGTTTATCATCACCCAAACGAACTTGTCCAAAATCTCCTTGAACATAGTCATGAAAATATTTCTTATCAGGTGTGGCATGGAATGAGGCCCCTGAATCTACCACCCAGGAATCAGTAATATTTTCGAAAGAAAGAATCAAAGCATCTTGTAACACCTCACCTGTCACATTGCTTCATGATTGTTTTCTTGCTGTGAATCTCCTTCTTTTCCCTTCCGAGATCTACAGTCTTCTTTAGGTGTCCTTTCTTCCCACATTTCCAGCACACTATCCCCGATCTGGACTTGGATCTGCCTTTCCTTGATTTACTGCGATATCCTGAGCTCTTTCCTCTTTCCATTTTTCTTCCCCTAGTCTCTGCATTCAAAGCATTACCTGATGTATCATCAGAGCTTTTTTGTCACATTTCCTCGCTAAGGATTGCACCGACAACATCATCAAACTTTAAAGTACTAGATCCAAAGATAGAGTTACTAATGGCCATAACTAAACCATTCCAACTTTCTGGCAATGAGCACAGAAATAACAGAGCCCTAACTTCATCATAAAAATTTACCCCTACAGAACTTAACTGACTTGTAACTGTATTAAAATCATTTAAATGATCTGCAACAGTTCGCCCTTCCAGCATCTTCACATTAAATAAATGCTTCATAAGAAATACCTTATTTGAGGCCAAGGGTTTTTCATATATTTTGGCCAATGTCGACATTAAACCCTTTGTTGCCGTTTCCTTTGAATATTAAATGCTAATGACATTGCTAGGCATAGTCGTATTGTTCCAAGTGCCTTTCTATCAAGAATATCCCATTCTGTGTCTATCATACTTGTCAGCTTCTTTGTCTTTCCGCTCAATGGTAGGTACAGATCTCTCTGATACAGATAATCTTCCATCTGCATCTTCCACAGTTGGTAGTTTTGGCCATTGATTTTTTCAACCCTAAACCTACCATCTTCCACCGTTGCTCCCACTCGAACTAGGAACCCTCCTCTCTTGCAAGTTTATCAACCAAATAGACCTTCGGCTCTGATAACGGTTGTTAGAAAATTATATATTACAAAGCAATGGAACACATAAAATATTGCAGAAATATAAACATAGAAAATGCATAAAACAAGAGAGACACAGATATACATGGTTCACCCAGTTTGGGTTACATCCACGAAGAAATAACCAGTCCTTCCTTTTATATTATCCAGCAAACTGAAGAGTTATAACCTATAGCAGATCCACTGTAACACCCTCTTCGTTCAATCTATTCTCTCTTCTTCACTCAGAATATAGATATACATAGACGCAATAAAATTCCCTCATATATAGTGGGGGGTTGCCTTCTAGGGCAAAAAACCCTAAATTAAACATAACTTATACCGTCAGATCATCTGCCTAGTGAATGACCTAGATTGACTAGAAATTACTAGACTTTTACAAGGCAATTTTTCACATTTTTAGCTTCGAGGGCGTTGCCCCCGAACCCCCGCGGGGAGGACAAGTCCCCCTTATGTGGAGGGGTGTACAGTCTTCCTGGGGTATACATCCAACTAAAACCTTTGAATACAGAAGATAATCAGGCTCCACACCCAACAGATTTGTCCCCAAGGGAATTTGGGAATTAATTGATCGAATCAATAAAATGATCGATTTGAAGCAAACAGTTGCCACATTTTTTAACATTAGAAATGCTTGAAATTCTCATCGATATGATAAGAAATGGATCGTTTCTCGATGCAGATCAAGTATCATCTGAGGAAAAATATGCAAATAGATTAGAACTTGGGAACACTCTCCAATAGTTAATAGAAATGTTACAAGATAAAAGGAGCTATGGGGATGTCCCAGACCAGTATTAGAACTTTGCTGCTCATGGATACGATTCCTCCACACTTTCTTTATCAATTATACATTTTTTGTCAAATTTTATGTCTCCATCCATGCGTGGCATCTCCTAGTCCGAAATTCGCCATCGCCTTCTGTTCTTGAGAGAGGGTACCAAACCCATGCCTATATATCAATCATGAACATGGTGACTAAAAGAAGCAGAAGAGAAATGGTGCTCTCACAACAAAGGATCTGACACTTCCTATGATGTTGGAGGAGCTCAACATTGCGTTTTCCACCATCGACGCTCAGCGGAAATATCAATGGTTTCCTTTCTTCTTTATTGTTACTGTTACGGTTCTGGTGGACCGACTGCTATCGAATGAAAATGTATTTTTTGATGCACTCATTGGAAATTTTTGTTGAGTACTTGGAAGAGAACAAGGATGGTTCTGTTGTTGTTCACAAGCCCAAGGCTGTGAAGAAACCTGATTCTACATTTTTTTACAAATCCTCAAAGGAAATTCAGGTTCAAAATGACAATAGGGAAACGACAACCCTAGAGACCAAGAAGGGTTGGAAAGGCCTTTAGTGACCTCATTGTTTTATGCAAATTACAAGAAGTCTGGAAGTGTGAGGTTGGTTGTGGTAGCGAAATAGTTGGCTATTTTGTGGGTATTGAAGAAGTCAGACTATCTAGAGGAAATTTCGAAGGCAATAACAAAAGTTTGAGGCCATTCGCTGATACAACACCTTTGGAAATATGAGGCATGAGAATCTATTTCGAATTCGGGTATTAGAAGTCTGTTGAGGCAATTGTTGGCTATCACCACTAGTAGAATCTGGGAATGAAATATGATGTCCAGAGCTTGTACAGTGGATTTTCCAGAGTTCACACTGCTCTCTGCAAATGTACCTATTAATATTGGGCATTAGAACTGTCCCAACCACTCAAATGAAATGGGCCCTAGAAATGGGTGTGCAGAAATGGAAAAAGTGTGGGCGTTACACTGCACCATTCAATGACATGTCAGAAAGACATAATTGACTAGTAGAGAGGCTAAGAGAATCTACAGAGCATCAACATGAAAGGATAGCCATAAATAGTTCCCTAAGCATATGAGCAAGATGTTATTATGATTGACATATAGAGAATGGCCAAAAAAACATTGTCTAAGATTTGAGCAGGGCAGGAGTACACCTGCTCTGATACCATGTTAAACACACATGAAATGTGAATAGAATATGAATGATAAATCAATGATTGATAGAGATATACATTTATATTACATTCATATCACCCTTGTTTTTGTATTCCAAGGTCTCTTGGACTTCCTTAGACTATTCAACTTCCACACAAACCCTTAGAGGATTAGGTGTCTAAAAACCACTTTTGTATAATTATGGACAAACATTGTTCTCATGCCTGTAAGAGTTAAAAATTATTGTTAGTGCAACAACTTGGGGTTGACTAAGGCATTCTGCAACATAGTTGATGATGCCCTTATTGTACTTAATGTTCATTTAGAATTGTTGCAAGTATGTAGACCATTTATGATGGTGATAATTATATAACTTTCCTTATGTCTACATGAATTAAATTGTCTTGTGATCAGTGTGGAGGATCATCTCCTTCCCTAGAATATAGTGCTTCCACTATTAGCATGCCTACATGATGGACTAGATCTCCTTTTTTAATAGGTTGGGTATATTTGGACAATATTAGAGAATGTTTCACTGTGACAAGCCATTGTATGTCCATATTGAGTGAGGGTTGCACCAATAGCATATTATGAGGCATTCATCTCAATCTCAAATGGATGTTGCAGGTCTGGTAGGGTGTGGATTAGTGTAAATACAAGCCAATGTTTCAAATCCATAAATTCTCTTTGTTTTGATTCAAACAAGAAAAAATTTTCATTAGCTCCACCCTTCGTCACTTGACTAAAGGTCCAATAAATATGATATAACCCTAATACAAATATTATGTAGAAGTTACTAAGTCCTAAGAAGTTGCAAAGCTCTATTAGGTTCATTTGCACCAAACAATCCTGGATGACTTGGATCTTGGATAAGTCCATATGAACCCCATGATAATCCATGATGCATCCTAAATACTAAATTCACTACATGAAAATTTAATTTCTCCATATTGGCATACAACTTGTATTGTCAAATGGTGCTTATGACCCGTTGAGAGTGTTGCAAGTGTTATTCCCAAGTTCTACTAAAGATGACAATGTTATCCAACTATACAAACACAATAGATTTTGTGAACAACTACAAGATATCATCCATAATTATCATGAAATTTGATAGAGCATTATTCCAACCAAATGGAATGGCCAACCACTCAAAAATTCCTTCTTTAGATTTGAAAGTTGTCTTCCATACATTGGTTTCCTCAATTAGAAATTGGTGGTAGCCTCACTTCAGAGAAATCTTATTAAAGAACTTGAAACCCTTAAGCTGATCAATAAGGTCATTAATCATGGAGATTAAGTATCTATTCTTGATAGTGATTGTGTTCAAGGCTCTATAATAAATACAAAGTCTCCATGTACCATCCTTCTTTTTCACTAACAAAATTGGGCTCTCTCAAGGTGAGGATCTTGGTTGTATATGCTCTTTTTGGATGATCTCATGAATCTAATATTTTGTTTCCTCATTCTCCAAATGAGAGAACCTATATATTGGGTCATTAGGTAAAGTGGCACCACGCGTCAATTCAATTGAGTGTTTGACTTGGCAGTGTAGAGGCGCCCCCATAAGTGAAGTAAAGATATCTCAATATGATTCTACAATATTGTCCACCTACTTCTATTATATAGAGAGCCCTTATGCTGAGGATGTGGTGGTTGCAGTGACCTTCTTTTCACCTTATAATCAAACCATGAAGAGGACATATTTTGTAGTCTGAGAGATTACCTTTCGACATTGTTTTGACGAGATCAATGAAATTACAGTACTGAGAACTACCTTTGGTACCTTGTAAGGATGAACCCCCCGAGTAACAATGGAACTACATGGAAGGGACTCATAAAAAACATGATGTTTCTACATATAACATTTTCCTCAAATAAAATAAAAAAATTCAAGTGGGGAAATAGTACACAATATGTTATGTTTGAAGGGTTTAATGTTGTAGGATAGGCAACATTGATGGCTGACACATATGTCTTGTCCATGGCTCAACCAATTAATGGTGTGTGGTTATGGGTGTGGCACTCTCAACAACTTTAATATCTTGACAAAGTCAATTGTGATTAGGTTCTTCTGGCTCCCACTTTCTACAATGAAATGTAGTGGGTCTCCTTCACCCATATCTATAAATGCAAGAGGTGCTCACCCTCCTCAAGCTCCTCTAACTTTTCTAGTTTGATCTTTGTCATTATGATGGTACTTGTTAGAGGCCATTTTGTCACATCTAATCAATAGGCCTTGAATTGGATCAATCCACATCCTTTGATCTCCTTCTCATCATCCTTGTGCAAAGCCCTAAGCATGACTCATTATAATCCCTGAGTTTCTGCTTGAAAGCACATTGTTTTAGTCATTTTAAAGACCAACACATCCCGTCCTCTTACTGGACAGTGTTGGCTACCAGTTTACTCCACTCTGCACCTACGTTGATCACCAGCGGGTTGCTCAGTCTTGTGGGTGTGTTGATTCTAGAAATTCAAAAGAAAGAGAGAGAATCCTGAAGCCTCTTCTTCTAGAAGATTTTAGGATATGTTGTAACCATTTACCTCAGATAAAAGTATCTAATCCTATCATATCCTACCTTGGAGTTTTCATCCCTTATCCCTTGAGTTATCCTCCCATCAAGAGTGGATCTCAAGCCCTAATTAGTAAAAGGATAAGAATTCGTGAACTACTTCCTTCACCTATATATTTATTGCCTTCCATAGGCAAGGGATTGGATTTTAGAGAGTGATTCTACCCTTATGTTGTTGTTGTGAGAGATATCTTTCCATGCATTAGGGTGATTAGAGGTGCACTTTGTGACAAGGAATGGACAAGTCACTTGGAGGAGCTCTTTTACAGGATCAACACCTATTTTTAGTTGTAACTCACTCCATTTATATTAATGAAAATAGTTCTTTGTTTTCCTATATATGATGTTATAGTTTCACATATTTCGATACCATGTTGATCTGTTGAATAAAGTGATTATATGATGCTACATAGATTCCATGAATCGCTAGCTTGTGTTATTTGACTGTTCAAGTTATAATAATAGTGATCAGAGCTAGGATTGAAGCATTCAAGCCAAGGAAGGAGTGAAGCATATGATCGATTCCAGGTAGGCTTCATATTATTATCTCTTTACTTTAAGGAAAACATTAGTCCCTCTGCCTTTATGTTGTTCTAGGCTAGTCCACTAGGCCTAGGGAATACAATTTTGTCTAAAGTCATAGATTCTGCATAACAACTTAGTGACTCCATTGGGGAATGGTGTATTCCCTTAGTGGTTTATTTGTCCATTGTGTTTATCTTACCTCTTCTTCAGACCTTTACTTTCTTATTCAATCAAGAATAGACCTAGGAAGACCTTTCATTGAGTCTCGATTACAATCCCTGTATCAAAACTTTGCATCCCTAGACCAATGCACCCTTTGGTCTTTTGATAAATCATTGCACCTCAGTTGAGCCTCCTCTATGCCTGAGTTGCATAGCACTGGTTCCTCTTTTGCACCTACATTGGCCCCTATTCATACACAAGTTTGTATTTGCCTTGATTTTCTCTCTGATCAAGCTTTGTTCCAACTGCTCTTCCTTGAGTCTCTGAGTGCCTTGTGGTCCCTCTGAAGCCTCCATTTTGGTATGATTTTGTTTTAATACCTTTGGTAAGGATTGCTTAAATACTTTCCTTTATTCTTATCATTAGGTTGTTTGTAAACTGATTTTGTTTGATCATTGAATGCTTAGATGAATTGGTGTTCTAGCCATCATTCTGAAAATTTTATTTGTATTAGTGACTAGACTTTGCATCTTAGTTTTCTTCATTGTCAAAAATTAAGTGACTTGAAAAGAAAAATATTTGCATTGGCATTTAGGGTTTTTCATGTGCATTGAAATTTGGAACAATTGCATTGAAAAGGGAATTGTATTTTGCACATTGTTTTCCGTGTATTCTTTGTCTCTTCCCTTCCTTAGATAGATTTTCATTGAATGAGAAAGATTCCATTTCCTCATGCTAGTTTACATTTTAGGATATTCAGGTGACATTTGCGGTGAGCCCTAAAACTAAAACTTAATTGAAGATAAACAATAAAATTTATTGAATCAACGTAAGAAGCATTTGTAGCATCAATGCAAACATTTACAGGTGTAGGCTAGAGACATGTTTTAGTGTTGTTAAATGTAGGAGTTGTCATTTTTTTCTAGCATTGTAGCCTGGGGGTGACATCTCATTCCACCTACATGAGTGTATAGGGTCATTCTCCACATGCCTTTGGGTATATTGGACAATGGTCCATGCAAGTAAAGTATATGGGAAAAATCTCATCGAACGGTTAAACATTAGAAAACACTGCTACATACTACAATTCCATGTACTCCCAAGTATATTTTGGAAGTCCCCTATATGTTTTTATCCTTTCCATAGAGAACCGAGTTGGTCGCCTTGTGTATCATGATACACAGAACACAACATTCAGGGAGATTTATTGCATGTACGTTAAGTCCTTGGTTCGCTAAGGTGTATATTGTAGTTCACAGTTGCTTGGTAATCCTTTATGCCTAGATTACTCTCTTTTTTATTTATTCTTGTGTTAATTTCTAAAATTTATTATCCAATGTGGAAGAACAAAATCCCCCACTCCATCGTTCACGTAGAATGAAAAATAAGCCTCCTCTTCCACTAGAGGCTACTCCTGGTAATTGTCAAAAGCATAAGAAGACGCAAACTACCAAATCAGGAAATTCGAGAACTACTTCTAGTCCTCCTCCTGAATCTAATCAACCAGAATCATCTTTCCCTCTCAGTACCGAGCTTGAGATTACCTCTACTCTTGCTAGTGAATTTGACACAATTGAAATAGAAGCCCTTGAAACCTTATTGCCTGAGGTTATTGAGCCTGACTTTCCTGAGTCAGATACTTTACATCTTGAGGTTATTGAACCTGAGGAACCTTAGCCATCTTCACTTGTTACTTTAGGTCCTTCCCTTTCTCTTCCTTTTTCCTAGACAAAACATCCAACTATATATCTTGGATCCGATGGTGAACCTCTTCCATACAGACTTGTGACTATTGAAGAGATACCGCAAGAGGATCCTCATCTGTCTACTCCTATTCATTGGAGAGGAATCCATTTTTTGAATATTGGTCCTATTCCTCCTTTAGACTCCAACAAAAACTCCTTTACTTGATTCTTTGGACTGACCCGTAGATTTCTTGTGGCAATGTTCATTGGGATTGTTAACCATGACTAGGTACGATTTGATCTCCCAACCCATGGTTGAGACATCAAATGTTGCTTCCTCATATATGTTTGCAACATCACCATAGGCACATTTGTATGGTGGCCCGTCTATCCCACCTGGTTATCAGTCTTTATATGGTACCTTCTCTAGTGCAACCTCTAGTCCTTGGACCTCTTCCATGTCATCTATTTCAGAAATTCCATCTGGTACTTCTATTATGACTGCTACATATCCTGCTCCTTCTCCTTTGCCTACACCTATAGTTGAAAAATAGGTTGACCCTTATGTTAGTGGACAAATTTATCTTCAACAACCTAACTTTCCTTATGTTGGGTTCCCTCCATATGGATTGTAGTTGACTGCATCGTCCCCTCCTCCTATGGCAGGGGGGAACCTATTGTTGGTATACCTCAAATTAGTAATCAAATTTATTATAATCCTCCTTATCCTGGTATGGCTACCAATGATTGGTAACCTACTTTTCCCATCCAACCTGGTTCATTTTGGGACCGATTGTTGAATCCTCAACCTATGTCATCTTCATCTCAAATTCCTACCCATCCACCTATACCTCAAGAAGTTCAAATACATGTAAGTCGACCTTTACATGTTGTTTTTCCATCTCAACCTATTCTGTCGATATGTGGTACCCATCAGGTTCCACTTACCCGACCTTTACAAGGTACCTTACAGTCTCAACCGCTTGGGCAAGATACTCCTCAAATTCTGATAGGACAGCATGTGTATAGTATGGCACAATCCAAATCGAACCCACCTTATGTATGGATGATACAAAATCTCACCGGGAAACAATATAGATATTATCAGGGTGTTCCATAAGTGCACTTTCAAGGCCAACATATCCAAACCCAACCATTCATGCCTTTGCAAGGTTATCCTAGAGATGGTCAACAAGGTTACACATATGCTGGTTACCCGAATCCTCTTTATTCTGGTGCATAGGTTCCTCTCTATCAGAACCCTCCTTATCTAGGAACACAAGTACCTATTGCTCAGGCCATTCCTTCTTATCCAGGTTACTTTCCACTGGATTTTAACCAACAGTTACCTTTTGTGGAAACTCCTGAATTTACATATTTGACTCGGCTTACCAACGATCCCATCGCTTATTTGCCTTGGTGGCCGATAATTCCCACCACATTTCCATCCAATATCCCAAAATTCAATGGGAATCCTAGAGAAGACCCATCAACCCATGTCATGATGTATCATCTTTGGTTTTCTTGGAACTCCCTTAATGATGATTCCATGTGATTACATCTCTTCTAATATACTCTTATAGGTACCAGAGCGAAATGATACATTGAGTTACCTAGAGTTTCATTTCATGATTTTAGTTCCTTGGCTACCACCTTCCTCAGTTACCAATCTAGTATGAAATTGGAACATAAATTCTCACTAACTTCAAACAAGCTAAAGCCACTCACATTTTAGATCACATTCATGAGTGGTGTCATTGTCTCCAGTTGGTTAAGACCTATATTCCGAGTCAATTTCTATCAGAATGGTTCATTAAATCCTTGTTTCTGTATATCACAGAGTATGTATCCAAAGGTAGAGTCGTGGCTGAAGAGCAAGTAATTGTTCATGCTTAGTATTTGGACCTCATCTATACCCAATCTGGCACACTTTAAGAGAAGATACCAGATGCTCTGAGACCCTTGAATGTTGTTCCTCCCAATCCTGGTAAAGAATCTCATGTTGTCGATGGCATCATTGATTCTTCTAGCTCGTATATAGTAAGCAAACCATATGGTGTTTATCTCATAGCCTCTGCCAAAAACTCTTCATTCGATCCTGCTGTGGCTTCTTCTTCCAAGATAAATGTTGTTTCATCTGATAAAGGAAAATCTCAACAACAACCATGAAGAAAGAAGAAAGGAAAAGGTACAAATAAGAAATATTCTTCTCCACATGATAAACAAAAAAATCAGTCCTCTTATGAGAAATGAAAGCCTCACTACCCATGTTTGATTTGCAACAAGGAGAACTTTACTCATGATTGTCCTCACCATGCGGAAGTGAATCGCTTTGAAATTCTCCACTTATCTCATTGTGTTTACCAACTTATTTCCCAATAAAGAGACCCATATGGTTACTCGGCACCAGCCTTCTTTTAATATGGTTTTAATTCTTTCCTCCACGAAGCATGAATATGATGTTATAGTGGCTACTCGAAACAAAGACTATGGTAATGTGAATCCTTCGAATGGTCAGGCTATTGATCAACCTGCCAGTTTGGAATCACCTCCATATGATCCTCCTCTACCCACAATTCCTATGGAGTTAACTATTAAGCCTCCAAAGGGATTTATTCATAATTCTTCTTTCAACCCTTTTGCCAAGGCTGCTCAAAATTATAATGTAGTTGAGGACTTCGCTCATTGCTCATCAATTGTTGACCCTCAAGGTGTTAAAAAATTGCGCCACCTAGAAAAAGGCTTTTCTTTCAGATATTGGATGTGTGGATCCTTCGGATTCCAACCTAGTTGTTTTCAGTCATGAAAACTATACCCGTCAAATTCCAACTCAATTCGCCTTTATCATTCATGTTTTCATTTATGGTAAGAACATTCATCATTCTATTGTGGACGAGGGAGCCTTGACATGCATCATGTCTATGTCTTGCTAGAAAGCGATTGGTTCACCTCAACTGAGTCAGTCACCTACCACATTGAAGGATTTTGATTGGAGAACATATAATCCTTGTGGTGTTCTGAATTCCTAAGTTACAAGCTGAATTAGGGGGAAAAACTGCATCCATAAAATTGGAAGTTATTGATGGACCTATTGATTATAATCTTCTATTGGGTCGTGCGTGAGTTTATGCCATGGTCACGGTCGTTTTGACTTATTTCCGTATGATCACCTTTCCTCATAATGGCGGGATTGTGGCCATCAACCAACTCACCTTTTTCGCCTTTGATTCTCATGTTACTAGAAGTGTGCCGTTTGCAGGGAAAACTCTACATTCTCATTAGCATGTCGGGGTTGGATTGTTGAAGGATTCCTCGCTCATAGGAACCTTTTTTCTGTATCCTCCTCCTCTTCTCGATAGCTCATCTTCGATTTACTATATCATTATGATATCATCTTCTACTTTCCAGTCCGATCCATGAATTGTACTAGATGAAAATAGGATCCATATTTTTGGTGATCGAATGCCACTTAGCCCTATTGAACTTGATTACGAAGATATCTATTCGGCTTGTGCGGCTCATACCTTCTCTTCGATCAATTGGGTCAATCGATCATTGGATTATGGCACATCTTTTGAGCCATTCTTTCACGTATTCTCTACTGATGAGAGCATCCTATATATCATGATGCCAACCAATGTGTCATGGGACAATCATCACCATCATTTCTCTGTACCATATTCCATTAAGGATAATCTCATTGATGTGTATCTACATAATGTCATCAAGTATTTTACAAGTTTTGTTTCTATTCACGAAGTCAATTTCGAGAAGAATCTCTCGAATATTTAAGAGATGATACCTCTTGATATCTTTGATAAAATGGGTATTATAAAAAATCTACACATCAGTGCATCTTTCTCTCCATTCGAGATTGAGACCTATAGAACCCTATTTCAATATTTTCATGATGTCCTTTCCTATACCTACAAGGAAATGCTATGTATCGACCCAAATATAGTAGAGCATGAGATTGAAAAATAGCCTGATGATAAACTAGTCTGACAACACCTTCATTTGGTCCATCCAAACAAGGTTGTCACAATTAAGAGTGAAGTTGAAAAACTCTTTCGTGGTAGTTTCATCTACCCCATTCCTCTCACCGGTTGGGTGTTGAATATTGTCCCTGTCATGAAGAAACATGGGACAATCCGTGCATACATATATTATTTGGATGTGAATTGCATTTGTCCAAAGGAAAATTACCTAAACCCATTCATTGACTAGATTGTTGATGATTGTGCTAGTTGTGAAATCTATTTGTTCATGGATGGTTTCTCTGGATATAATCAAATCAACATTCTCCCAACAGAGCAACCTAAGACTACATTTATTTGTCCCTAAGCTAAATTTTCCTACCAAAAACATCCATTTGGTTTGAATAATGTTGGGGCCACGTGTCAATCAACAATGGATTATGCTTTTCATGATATTAAACACATCTTGCAGCCTTATTTGTACAATCTCCTTGCTCATTCTAAGTATCGGGCTGATCACCCGATGCACCTTAGGGCCATTTTCTTACGATATAGACACTGTAATATTTGAATGAATCCACACAAATGTGTGTTCTATGTTACTTCTAGTCGGCTTCTTGGTTTTTTTATTTCAAAATTTTAAATATGTATCGATCCTTTAAAATTATAGGCAATCATCAATTTTCCTGCACCTTCACTTGTTCAGCTTCAATGACTTCAAGGGAAAGCTAACTTCTTGTGATGATTCTTCCTGAATTACATTGAGTTGACCAAAGGATTTAATCACCTGGTTAAGAAAGGGGTTCCCTTCCATTGGTATAATGCAACTAAGAAAGTTTTGATGCCTTGAAAGATGTTTTGGTTCAGGCATATTTATTATACCCCCCAATTACTAGTGTGACTATTTCTTGTATCTCACTGCTGCCATTTCTACTATAGAAATGGTGTTGGTCCAAGAAGACAATGTAGGGACATAACACCCCATATATTATCTTAGATAGAATATCAATGATACCGAGATCAGGTATACCCATGTAGAAAAGTTGGCCTTGGCGGCCGTTCAAGCCATCCAAAGGTTCTTGCATTACATCTTACTCCAGAAAACTACGATTGTTTAAGATTACAACCCTATGAAATACATTCTTTCACATCAATTGATGGATGGAAAACACTCTAAATGGATCACCATCCTGCAAGAGTTTGACTTGGAATTCATAAAATCCAAGTCAAAGAAATCCTTTGTTTTTGCTGAGCTTATGCGTGACCTTATTTCCCTTATTTCTGAATTGACATCTGGTTATTTTATTCCTAACTAGTTGTAGTTTATGATTTTGTCATCTGACTCGAGACATTTTGATTTATCTCCAGACCCAAACTTTTTGGTCTGATACATATCGCTTTGGGCAGCAGCATATTCGATACCAAGCCAAGAATTACATCATCATTGGCAACACTCTTTATTGACGTGGTATCGATACGATTTTACAAAGGTACCTCACGCATGAGGAGGCCAAGAAATTTTTTAATGAATGCCACTCGAGGGCATGTGGCGGTCATTTATTTGGCTATGCTACAATGCATAAGATCTTACGTGATGGTTACCTTTGGCCTACCATTTTTCAAGGATGTATTCTCACTGTCCATAAGTGGCATACATACTCAATTTATGATCGTAAGACCCGTGCTCTTCCCACTCCATTACATCCCGTTATCTCCATCAAACCATTTGCAAAGTGGGGTATCGACTTCATGACATGTAACCCTCACTCGACCGAGGGACATGGTGATATCGTTTTCATAGTAGATTATTTTAGTAAATGGGTCGAGGCGATGCCTACATTTAACAACATTGGCGAAAAAAATGCATATTTCTTTTCCAATCATGTTATTGCATGGTTCGGTGTTCCGCAAGCCATATTATGGATCACAGAAATCATCTCCGGAATCATATGATGACCAAAATAACTGCTAAGATGGGACTTTCATATGAAAGTTCCACTCCCTATTATCCTCAAGCTAATGGACAGGTTGAGGCTATCAATCAAGTTCTCAAAAATATGCTTCAACGTATGTAGGGGTCCCTAAATTGAATTGGAATTTTCTCTTTTATGTTTCCTTGTGGGTATACCGAACCTCAGTGAGGACTACTATCAAATTTCAACCTCTTTAGTTGGTTTATGTTCTGGAAGCAATCCTTCCAATCGAATGTGAGATTCTATCACTGAAACTAGTTGTTGACCTTCTTCCTTCCACTTCTATAGAAGAGGGACGTCTTTGAAATATAACCCAATTAGATGAGACATGGTGTGTTGTCATTGTAGCTAATGAAGCTCATAAGATATTATTGATGGTGCTGAACCCGCCAACATGTTAGGGGATCTTGTTGATTTGGGATAGCATTGGATGTGCTGTAGCCACGAAACTTGGTGGAGAGGCTGGGGCACATGAGATCTCCAATACCTAGAAAGGGTTTGGACAGATTCTAAAGAGATCATGAGATATTAAAACAATTAATATTTTTAATGGAGTCCGTAAGTCTAAACTTAGGGAAAATAAAATAGTAATGTGTATTAATATGAATCTATGTTAGAATGGTCCAAAGGACATGGATCAAGCCAGATCTAATCTTAGCCATTGATTAGGGACTTAATATCGGCTGTTGAGATATCAACAGAAAAAGTATAAGAGAATGCTTGAGGGGCACTTGGAGAACACACTAAGGGAGACCAATCAGTTCAATTTCTGGGGTGGGGTTTGCTGAGAAATTGAACCAGTGGCCTGGAGAGCAATCACGAGGCAGCAAGTACAGAACAAATAGATGGAAGATCAGCGCAGAAGAGGTAGAGGCATAACAAGAGGAAGCCACACAAAGGCATCAGAGACTGCGCAAAGATAGAAGGGCCTACGTCATCCACGCAGAGGGTGCAGGAGTGACGTAGAAGCCCAGAGAGGCTGTAGAGAGCCTCAATAGGCCGACGCAGAGGGTTTTAGGCTGACATAGATGGTTTCAGGCTGACATAGAGGGTTTAGCCTGTAGCAGAGGTCAGTAGGGCCTACGCTGGGTTTAGGAAAGTGTTGGAATTTTTTTTTATCTATGGGTAAGCTAGTTTGGCACCCTGTTGTACATGAATATTGCTGAATAATAAAATCCTCCCCCGCTGCACCGATTTTCCCACATTGGGTTTTTCTGGGGACATTAGTCAAAAATAATTGTGTCAATGTGTGCATATTTTTGTTTCTGTATTATGATGTGATATCTGCAACATTATTTATTTTAATGTTTGTTGAAGTAATTTCATGAATAACTTATGATGAAATAAGTAGGAAAAGTAAATCAGTTGCTGCAGTGATATAATTTTCACATGGTATCAGAGCAAGTAATCAAAGATTGAAAGGGGAAATCAGTTATGGGTCAAGACCATGATGCAGAGGCGTCCACCTCAGGGGACTCATGCAGATTTTTTGGAAGATTGCACAAGAGAGAGAAATTTTGATTTCTCTATGTTGGCTTCCAAGTTGGAATAAGAAGTGGTGTGCATGACTAGTGTTGCATCATCAGAAGTATGGTATATAGATAATGGAGCTTCATGGCATATGATGGGAATCAAGGAGTGTTTCTTAGAATATC
>APFE030463550.1:0-12202 GCA_000404065.3 Pinus taeda | reverse complement strand
TTGAAGTGTCAAAAATAAGCCCTCTAAAAAAAGGTATCTGCACTTGATACATTAAAAAATTTGAAGTGTAAAAAATAAGCCCTCTAAAAAAAAGGTTGATGCTGCATCAACACGTTTGAAAATCGACATGAAAATCACTAACGTTTATATTTGATACATAAGAAAATTTAAACTGTTAAAAATATGCTCCGAAAAAAAATAGTGTATTCTGCATCGCCACTTTTCAAAATCGGGTCACTTTTTTGCTACCTCTACGAAACGGGTAATCGTATCAGTTCTCATTTCAAAGTTTATATTGTTTTTTCTCCAAACTATTCTCGAAAAAGAAAATCCTCCCTGTCAAAACCCCCCTTCGACTCTCTTATAAGCCCCCTTCCACTGTCTCCAACTCTCCACCGCCCTGCCTATTACTCCTCGACTCTTCTTCATTACCTTCCACCTGCAATGTCTCTCTATCTTCCTTATATTATTTAATGACCCACCTACAATTACAAATAGAATGTGAATATTAGCATGCATACGAGCCACCCATATGATAGCTATATATGTTTGACTTGCATTTAGTGCAATACTATACATACCGGCTAATATTGGAAAATATCTATGCTTAATTTAATAAATCGATTATCGAATTAAATTTCTAACTCACATGATATATATATTAATATATATAGATTAGGTTGGTATATATATCAAGGCCCCATTCGCTATATATATTATATATTAATATATATAGACACAAAAATAATTAAATTTATAAATTTAATTTATTTGATGATAATTAATTTATTATCATTAAAAATAAAGTGGAATATTAAAAATTTATAAAATAAATATAAGTAAACATATTTCACAAATATGTATTAAAATCATAAAAGAAAAACCATAATATAAAATCAATTTCACTCAGAAAGAAACGTAACAAAGCCGGCAACCTCAATGAGTTCAAATATATATATGTATATACTCATTTAACATAAGGAAGACAAAGACACTGTTAAAATTGGCAACTAGGGCCAAACTCTGTGTGGGTCATCTTCTTTATGCAGCTGATATTTTTCTTGGATTCCTCTCTCTAAGATGTGTAGGATTGATCTAAAGATCATTTGATTCCGACATGTATTTATGAAGATATGAATTTATTTATATTATTTGACAATTTGTCAAGGACAACCAGCAACCAAATAACCCCCAGCTCAACCTCAACGTTGCATTTAAATAGAGGAGGTCTCTAGTCATTTTACACACACACCTCTCATGATCTCTTTCCACTCGTTTGGGGTTGGTGGAAGGAGAGGTCAAGAGGGAGTCATAGCCGCAGTAAATGAGGAAGCCTAGCTATTGTCCAAAAAAGGGAGATCTAGCCATAGTGAAGGAGATCTAATACACAGCTGAAGGAGAAGCCCTAGCCGTAGTCTTAAAGGTCCCCTAACCGCAGGTCAAGAGGAGCCTTAATCTTCACTTAAGTAAGTCCCTAATCCACTAAAAGAAGAGCTCCAATCCACATTTAAGGGAGGCCCTAATCTGATGTCAAGAGATCCCTAAATCTGCAGTCATAAAGGAGACTAAGACGCAATCAAGGAAGGTCCTATCCGCTCTCAAGAAGAAGCTCCAATATGCAGTAAACAGGGAGCCCTAATTCACTGTCGAAAGGAGCCCTTAACTCACAGTTAAGTGGACCTATTCGTTGTCAAAATGGAAGCCCTCATCCGGAGTGAAGAGAGGCTCTTATCCGCAGCTTGTAGGAGTCCTAATCTACAACAAAGAGGAGTCTTAGCCACTATCTAAGATGAGCCCTAGGCCACAACAAAAGGACTTAACATAGCATTTAGAAGCCTAGAAAGACAGTGTGTTTGTTGTAGGTGATAATGTGATAAAGGAAGTTGTTCTAGGCATGGCTTAAGGATTGTTTTCTAGGTTGATAAGCCAAAGTCATAAAGTGAAGAAATGCGTTGAAGAGATCTGCTCCATAGATTAGCGTATGTACACAATTAGATGCTTGAAAGTGCTGACAACAAAGACAAGTTTTTATAGGATAGGATATTGTTGCGTTGATGATGTTTTGAGGACATTTGCTACAAGAGTTGCTATGTGCTAGGCCACAGGCCATAGCACCATAGCACCATAGCAAGGGCTACTTAGGGTTGCATATTGTGCCCTAACCAGAATTGCAGAAGCGGCTAGAAAACAGAGGAATGTTGAAACAATATTATGTGGAGGGCCATTAGTTTGATGATCTCCTGAAAGGATATGCTACAACACTCTTAGTGATTGGTTGAAGACTGTCATGAGAATTCAGGGCTGCATCTTTGAACTGTCATCATTAGCAAAATGATGGACTTTCTACTGTTTTCATAAATATCAATTTTGTATATTTGTACTATCTGTCTCTCTGTTGAACTATTGAAGATTATAAGAAGAATTGATCAAGGGTTTCCCCACATTGGAGTTTGTCCTTGGCTGGTGCCACATCTTGTGTCCTCTTGTCTTGGCTTGTCTTCAATTGTTTATGTTTATGTTCTATTTGCTTTTATTATCATGCTGATATGATTGCTAATCTGGAAATTGATATTGGGCTAGTAAGAAATTTAAAGTAAATTTCTCTTAAGCATAGAACATACCATAATTTAACATGGTATCAAAGCAGAGGTGAAGACAAAGCCCAAGCAAGAGTGAAAGAGCAATCTCCAGAGACAGTTGGAAAGGATAAAGGCTTAATGGGTTACTCATCCCACTTCCTGGCTGAAGGCAAGCTCCGTGAAAATTCTGACTATCACGGATGGAAGATGTCCCCTGATCTGACATTGGAAGAACAAAAAGTGTTGGATTATGTGAAGGGTAAAATCCTTGAGCCTCCATCAAATGAATCAGCTGCTACAAAGAACAAGTACACTAAGGGTGAAGTCAAAGCGGAGAAGATTATCAGAGATTCCATTGACAAGCACTTGGTGGCCTACATCTCCGATTTGAACAGCTCCAAGGAAATCTACGACAGATTGGTAAACATGTTCAAGGTTAGTGATGCAAATCAAATTTTGTTCCTCAAAAATAAGTTGAAGGATATTAAGAAGGGCAAGGACAAAGATATTCAATCGTACTTCTTAAGGATCACTGAGATCAAGAATGATCTTCTATCAATTGGAGAAATCATATCTAACAGGGAACTTACTATCACTACCCTTGGAGGACTCCCACCCTAGTGGTATATATTTAGAACCACTATTTTCAATAATGATCGAATTCCGAGATTTGAAGAATTGATGTCACAATGCATTCAAGAAGAAACAAGAATGGTGGAACAAGAAATGCCTTCTAATAAAGGCAACCCCACTGCTTTCTCCACTCACGCCAAAAGGAGAAATAATGTAGGGTCTAAAGGTCATTTCAATGGAAAGCTTGGATTTAAGGGTGGAAGGAAGGGAAGGTGCTTTGTTTGCGATAAGTTTGGCCATTATGCGAGGGAGTGTCCAAATAGAAGGGACACATCTCATGATGATGATCAAAATCATTCCAGGGGAAACTTAACAACAATGATCGAAGGAATGATGGAACAATGGCAAAGGAAAAAGGAATGCAGGACATCAAGGAAATGGTCGACCCTCCAAGAAAGCAAGGAACTCCAGGTATGAAGAATCAAATGTTGTTAACAATAAGCAAAAGGAGTATTATCTTATATCGGTCCTCTCCACTACCTCTTCTCCGGACTCTTTGGGAAATTGGCTTATTGATAGTGGTGCTTCAAGGCACTTCACCGGATACAAGGAAGCTCTCTCTAATTTGTTAGAGAAGGAAACAATCTTGCAGATTATTCTTGGAGACGATGCCACCTATCTCGTAAAGGGTGTAGGGAACGTTACCCTTCAATTAAATCAGGGTAACACGATTCATTTACAAGAAGTTCTTTATGTACCTGATCTCAAGAAGAATCAAGAAGAACCTAGCGTCCATTTCGACAATGGAAGACAAAGGTTACAAGGTAGCATTCATCGATGGAAAGGTACGTGTTTGGAAAAGGAATTTTAAAGATGCTTTTACTCTTGGGTTCAAGGTTGGCACTTTGTATCAAGTTGCAGGAAGTCCATTGAGGGCCATGTCTTGCAACACATCTCTTCAATCTGAACTATGGCACCAAAGGCTTGCCCATCTTCATTGTAAGGCCCTACCCGATGTGAGACAGATGGTGACAGGGATGCATGAGTTCAAAGAAGAGCATGAAGGTATATGTCCAAGATGTATCGAGGGAAATCTTACAAGTAATAGCAAGACCATAGATGTGGAACAACCCGTGGGGCTTGAGGTTCATGATCAAGAATCTCATATAAGCAGGATGAAGAAAGCTTTTTATAGTTTGAAGCAAGCACCTTGGACTTGGTATGAGAGGGTCCATAGCTATCTGATGAAGTTGGGATTCACTAGGAGTGAAGCTGATCCGAAACTTTTCTTTAAGGTTGAAGAAGATGGATCTCTCATACTGGTGCTTTATATGGATGACCTCTTTCTGACAGGTGCAGACCCCCTCATTTACAAATGTAAGAGGGAGTTGGATTCTGAATTTGGAATGGTGGAATGCAAGCCTATGATTATCCCAATGGAGCTTAACTTTAAGAAGTTATGTGGTAATGTTGCCGGACCTAAATTGGGAAATGCCTCTAAGTCTCGTCAACTCATAGTAGCATTAATGTTCTTGGTGAACTCTCGTCCGGATATATGTTTTGCAGTTACATGTTGAACCTGTATATGGTTGAGCCTCATCACTCACATTGGATTGGTGCCAAGAATCCTCTAAGATACCTTTGGTGCACAATCGCTCATGGATTGAGATACACTGTTCAAAATATGAGGCTGCATTGTTATTCTGATGTTGACTGGGCAGGCAGTGTGGTCGATCGGAAGAGCACTTCTGAGTGTTGTTTCTCTTTGGGTTCTACTTCAATATCCTGGATGAGAAGGAAGCAAAAATCAGTGGTTTTGAGCACCGTTGAGGTCGAATACATAGCTACGAGTATGGCCTTGCGTGAAGTTGTCTGGTTGAGGAAGCTCTCCAGTGAGTTGCATGGACATGTGCCAAAAACCAACATGATCCTTTGTAACAACCAGAGTGGGATTCAATTAACAGAGAATCTCATATTTCATGATCACTCCAAGCACATAGACATCAGGTACCACTTTATCCGGCATATGGTACATCTAGGAGTAATAAGGCTCCTTCGCATTGGGACTGATGTGCAGGTCGCTGATATTTTGTCGAAGCCCCTAGGAAAGGTCAAATTCTTGACTTTCCAAGAACGACTAGGAGTAGTGGAGAGACCCTCTCCTGAGGGTCCTATATGATATGGATACTGAGCTCTAGGAGCTTCAGGGGGCATGGGGTACTTCTTGGAGTGATGAGCAACCATAGGGTGAGTCGTTCAGCCTTCCCCAAGTGGTTTGCTATGTAGGTAGGAAGAGTGGATCATCCTTCTCCTGCTGAGACACAATCATAGGGTGAGTGGTCCATCCTTCCCCTAGTGATTTGTTGTGTACAGGGTGAGTGGTTTAGCCTTCCCCTAGGATACAACATGGCGACATGTAGGCAGGATGAGTGGTTCATCCTTCTCCTACTAAGACATCCTACACATGCAATCTAGGACTCATGGCAAGTACCTCTCATCTGGCCAATGAGTAGGGAAATGAGGATAGGGACCACAGTGATACCGATGGACGCATTGTGTACTACCGTACTCCCTATGCTAGGATGATATTGATCTGGGATCAATTGGAACTTATTTCGGATCAGTAAGAGTGGTATGAGACACTCTCTTTTATCCGGGACTGACTTTGGGTCAGTAGAGAATGGTATGATACATTCTCGATCACTTCTTCTTCATAGTTCAGTAGAGCAATGCAGAGTAGTGCATTGATGGCAGAGATAGTACAGACTGGCAGATGGATTAGCAGATGGAGTTCTCCCTAGTTGAGAGGGGGTGTTAAAATTGGAAACTAGGGCCAAAATCCATGTGGGTCATCTTATTTATGGTAGCTAATATTTTTCTTGGATTCCTCTCTCCAAGAGGTGTAGGATTGATCTAAAGATTATCAAATTCCGACATGTATTTATGGATATATGAATTTATTTATATTATTGGACAATTTGTCAAGGTCGGTCAGCAACCAAATAACCCCCAGCTCTACCTCAACGTTGCATTTAAATAGAAGAGAGTCTCTAGTCATTTCACACGGCCATCTCTCATGATCTCTCTCCACTCATTTGGGTTTGGTGGAAGGAGAGGTTAAGAGGTACTCATAGTCGCAGTCAATGAGGAAGCCTAGCCACTGTCCAAAAAGGGAGATCTAGCCGCAGTGAGGGAGGCCTAATACACAATTGAAGGAGAAGCCCTAGCCACAGTCCTAAAGGTGCCCTAGCTGTAGGTCAAGAGTAGCCTTAATCCGCGCTTAAGGAAGGCCCTAATCCACTAAAAGAAGAGCTCCAATCCACACTTAAGGGAGGCCCTAATCCACTGTCAAGAGAGCCCTAAATCCGCAATCATAAAGGAGACTAAGACGTAGTTAAGGCAGGTCCTATCTGCTGTCAAGAAGAAGCTCCAATACGCAGCAAATAGGGAGCCCTAATCCGCTGTCAAAAGGAGCCCTTAACTCACAGTCAAGTGGACTTATTCGCTGTCAAAAGGAAATCCCTCATCCGTGGTAAAGAGAGGCTCTTATTTGCAGCTTGTAGGGGTCCTAATCTACAACAAAGAGGAGTCTTAGACACAGTCCAAGATGAGCCCTAGGCCGCAGCAAATCGACTTAACTAAGATTTAGAAGCCTGGAAAGACAATGTGTTTGTTGTAGGTGACAGTGTGATAAAGGAAGTTGTTCTAGGCATGCCTTAAGGACTGTTTTCTAGGTTGATAACCTAGAGTCATAAAGTGAAGGAATGCGTTGAAGAGATTTGCTCCATAGATCAACATATGTACACAGTTAGATGCTTGAAAGTGTTGACAGCAAATACAAGTTCTTATAGGATAAGACACTGTTGCATTGATCATGTTTTGAGGACATTTGCTACAGGAGTTCCTATATGCTAGGCCACAGGCCATAACACCATAGCAAGGGCTACTTAGGGTTGAATATTGTGCCCTAACCAGAATTGCAAGAGCAGCTAGCAAACAAAGGAATGTTGCAATATTATTATGTGGAAGGCCATTAGTTTGATGATCTCCTCAAAAGATATGCTACAACACTCTTAGTGATTGGTTGAAGACTATCATGAGAATTCAAGGCTGCATCTTTGAACTGTCATCATTAGCAGAATGATGGACTTTCTACTCCTCTCATAAATATTAGTTTTGTATATTTGTACTATCTCTCTCTTTGTTGAACTATTGAAGATTATAAGAAGAATTAATCAAGGGTTTCCCCACATTAGGGTTTGTCCCTAGTTGGTGCCACATCTTGTGTTCTCTTGTCTTGGCTTGTCTTCTACTGTTTATGTTTTATGTTCTATCTGCATTTTACTATCATGCTGATGTGATTGCTAATCTGGAAATTGATATTGGGCTAATAAGAAATTTGAAGTAAATTTCTCTTAAGCATAGAACATACCAAAATTTAACAAGGACATTGCGGGTGGCAGGTAATGAAGAAGAGTCGAGGAGATAATAGGCAGTGCAGTGGAGAGCTGGAAATGGTGGAAGGGAGCTTATAAGAGAATTGAAGGGGGGTTTTGATAGGGAGGATTTTCTTCTTCGAGAATAGTTTGGAGAAAAACAAAGAAGGAATTTACAATAGAGAGCCACAAACAGACTAAGGATTGCTAAGTTTTGATTGTTCTTGATGCTTTTGGGCATGCGGGCCAGAGTGTTGAAATTCTAAAGTATTATGGAGAGGGGTACCGAGGTTGTGTCCAGTTTGGCAAGGAGGTTTTGGTCCTTTTAAATTCGACGGTTTTTGGCCCAGAGCCAACCTGAACTGGGCCTCCAAACCAAAATAGGTCGGTTTGGTACTAAACCACCTTATTTCACCGTAATGATTGATTCAGAACCCGTTCTGTGTACCTATGCAGACTAGCATAAAAAATTGCCCTTTTTTATTTTTTTAGTTGTTCAACACACTTCTAATTCTCTCCCCTAGGCTAGCCTAATATTCCAGCCTATGGCCCTCATCCTAATAATAAAGCCTATGGTTGTAGTATTGTTATGCAATTCATGGTAATGTTACTTAAATATTTAACATTACCATGAAATGACTCAGGATGTTTGAGAGTGGTTCCAACCTCATTGGATCTCATATGGAGAAAGTAGAATTTTAGATTTCACTCAAAATCTAGCAGACTTAACAGTTTTTCAAGATTTCAGGATTAGGGGATTGCAACGTTTCCATTGGATTTTGTCGTACGAGGGTATGGAACTAGTATTTAATAAAGAGAACCAAGCCCTCTATGTACTTTGATGTTAGTGGCATTGGTTGCCAAACTCCTCTATCATGACTGTACTAAAAATGTACCCATCACTCAAGCAAAATCTTGACATGACATGCTACGTTTTCTCTATCTTATTTTAATGCCTAAATGGTTATATTGATGACAAAGACCCCAATATATGCAATGATTTTGATGATATGTAGTTGTTTGTTGTAGCACGATTTCATTGGGTGCTAGAGATCATCTAGAGCCTATTTGGTGACGAATTTTCCATTCAGAGATGGGTTGTAGTCGATGCTATTATGGTTATGTAAATGACAACTTTTGCATATTTGTGAATAAATGGTTTGGATTCATATGGATGCACATGAATATATATTTTTTTCTTTAAAATATGAATATTTTATGTGTTTTTAGTAAACCGGTCTTTTTTTTCCTATTTTTCACCGGTTCTGACCAATTCCCGATCCACAAGGTTTTTCGGTTCGATCACCAGTTCGGTTCTGATAACAATGGTTGGCATGGTTCAACCTAGCCTTCTATATGGTATGAACTATCAGGAATACACCTGTTACCCACCACTTGTGGGTAGTGTATATAGGAAAAAAAAATTCTCCTAGATGGTCCTTAACCGACAGCCAGTAGCCCCTTGTTGTAGCCATCAAATAGCTCGATGTGTCATTTTCTCCGCCACCTGAGCCAACCATGTGGTCCTTCGCCCATTTGTTACGATTGTATGTTTGAAGGTGGGCCTCCCAACCTCGAAGCTATGGCTTTTCATTAGTTTAGTCGAGTAATTTTCCTTACTTGTCATGGCCGCTTTTAGGCATGGATTGGTGAGGGGATTTGACGGAAAAAGTGGGCTAGGTTTGTACTCTTGTCTCTACTGCCAAATTTCATGGTTAGCCTTCTATCCTAGTCTAATGGGATTCCCTTTATTGGCCATTAGCTTTAGGGTTGGCACTACATGGGAAATCCCAATTTGGGTAACATGGTCCCGCTCCTCAACACCATAAACATCACTACCTTCCACCCATTTGAGCCCCATTCATCTGTTTTCCCATCTAGTCCACATGTGTCCACTAGATCCACATATGGTTAGCCTCATCCTCCGCTTGTCCACACCTTGGGTCGGGCCTGGACCAATGCCCCGGAGGTTGTTGCAGTTAAAAAGAAAAGAAAAAACATAAATTAGCCACTCTCAACAGGAAATGTACCACAAAATGCAAAAGATGGCTAGGACATACAAATTTAGCACATGCGCAAAAGCCAAACATGATCTCTACCCCTTATTTATCGCCATCACCCTGGTTCTTATGGGCCCTGGATGAGCCCCCTACAGATTAAGGAACCAATCGATGTCCCAACCCGTGGTAGGCAATGAAATGCCCCACCTTAAAAGGGTGTACCTACTGCTACATCCAACACATTATGCTCTCATCCCCTGAAGCCCCAAGCAGTTATGAAGAAAAATCAATCAAAGGCAAAAGGCATATGAAGAAGGGTGGAAAAACAAAGGTCAGGGTAATTCATGTACCATGATTTGCTCCCTGCTACACTCATATACCAAGGTGTGGGCTTGCCTTATTCTATCTACCCTTGTACCATGGCATGTGGCTTGAAGCATTTCCTTGATCCCCACTTTGTTCCATCAATATATCATTTGCCACCTACCACCTAATGGATGTGTTGGAATTTCTCAGTTTAACCTGTTAGAAATTCTTCCTGTGCTATCTAATTTATTTCTTCCTACTTGTTCAATTACTTAACAAGTTATTTACCATGTAAAAACTGAAAATAAAAACAAGGACAGTATCAACACATACAAATTAGCAACTGCAAGTAAACAAGCTCACAAGTGACACCGTTGTTTTGGACTAATGTCCCTAGAAAAACCCAATGCTGGAAAACCGGTGCAGCTATTCAAGGGTTTTATTATTATGCAGTTTCAGAATACAATCTGGGTGCCGGAAATGGCTCACCCAATAGAGAATGCCCTTGGCAGTAGTACCTCTCAGTCGAAGACAGATATTCCGTCTGAATCACCGAATGAATGATCCCACAGCAACAATGCAGCTTCTGCTGCTCTGCATCACTATGATAGGGACTGCGTCACCCTATCCGGCTCTCCAGCTCCCAGTTTGTCCCACATAATTCTCCCAACGTTGCCTTTAGGCTCTGCGTCAACCTCTCTGGCCCAGTGCCAGCAGCTTTGGCCCAACGTAAGCCTCTCTAGGCTCTGCGTCAGCATCTGGAGCCTCTGCGTCTCACACACTGGCCCTCTCTAGCTCTGCGCAGCTCCTGGCTGCCCCTAGCTGGCTCTGTGTCAACCTCTCCTAGCTTCTGCACTGATCCTCCCAGTACTAACTCTGCCTTTCTGCTATGTATTCACTGCCCCTCAGCTGCAACTCAGATCACTCACTCAATTTCCTCAGCAAACCCTGCCCCAGGAAATCGAGTTCTTAATCTCTCTTGGTGTGTTCTCCAACTGATCCTCAAGCCTCCTCTTATAGTTTTCTCGTTGGTCCATCAATGGTCGAGATTAAATCTCTAATCAACAGCTAAGATTAGATTTCGCTTGATCCATTACTTTTGGACCCTCCTAACCCAGTTTTATATTAATACCCATTAATATTTCATTTTTCTTAAAGTTTATACTTAGAAACTCCATTAAAAATATTAATTAATTTAAAGTCTTCCAAACTGGTTAGCATCTTCCCAAACCATTTCTAGGTCTTGGATATCTCATGTGCTTTAGCCTCTCCACCAATTTTCATGCCTAGAGCACATCCGATGCTACCCAAAATCAATACTCCCTCTCAGCGAGGACTGTGCTCTAGTAATACTCCTCACTGAGTATCACCCTGATCATCCAACATCGGTCCCTGTGCTGATGCTAGGCCTCTCTGCCCAACATCCTCCGCATTGTTGCATCCTGTACTGCTGCCCATGGCCCTGCCACTGCCACTGCTACATCCATACGGTAGCTCCCTCTGCATCTGTGCTCCTACTGGTCCATATACCCAACACTGCATCCCCTTCTCCTCACGCTGCATCGTGTTGCCTAGAGCACTACCACTGCTAACTGCTGTAGTGCAACCCAGTTACTGAGAAGGAAGTAACTGATCCACGCAACTCTGACATCCCTGTTAGGCTAGAGACATTGCTGATGTTGAAGCTCCCTTTGTCGCTAACAAGTGATCCCTCTACTGACCTCTGCGTTGTCAACTCCATGCATCTCGCATCGTTGCACACATCTATGTGCCATCTTGCACTGGTGCAACACTCTCGTGCTTCTCGCACTGTTGCAGCCTGCTATCCCAGGACTCCTGCATTGTAGCATTCTTTGTCACTCCATCTACATCCGTCTCTATCGACATCTGCCAATCCTGCTACTCCTCTTCGGGGCTCCAGTAGCAAGGTATAATCCAAGAGCTTGGGTACCTCAAGGATCCTACCCCTCATCGCTTGTAGTCCGTCTAACTATAGCTCAATGTCTCCCCACTTCCTCTCAAGTGGCGCATGAGCACTCATGGCACAGTCGTAATCTGTCTCCACTTCTTTCTTCGCCCTCATTGGCGTTGCCTTGGTCTCTGAAGCCTCTCCCTTGTTCTTCTTCCTTGGACACTGGTTCGCATAATGATCTAGTTCCCCACAATGGAAGCACTTGACCTTGACAGGTCCTTCTTTTGTTTCTCCTGCTTTCCCGCAGATGTTAGTGCAGCATCCTCCTCTTCGTCTTTCTTGATTCTGACCCCCTTACCGCCACTCCCTGCCTTGGTTAGTCGTCTGATCTCTTCT
>APFE030463543.1:0-16088 GCA_000404065.3 Pinus taeda | reverse complement strand
TCGACTCACTCTGGCTATAAGAGGTAACTGAAAATGACATGAGTAGTCTAATATCTATCTTGCAGAAAAGTAAATGAATAAAACAAAACTGAAAGAAATAAACAGTGTTGGAATTAGAACTAAGAAAATAAATCAGCAGCAGGACAAGATAATTACATCATGTCATTAGTCATTAAAAAGCTATGTGTATTACTAATCTACAATCAACTGGTTGAACACACTTGCATGAATTCAAATTGCATGAATGAAAAATCTAATCTATGAAACTTGAAAGCAATCAAATTATATAATGAAATCAAAGAAAAATTTATAAAATGAAATCTACTCTACCTTACATTCTAATATGCTCCATGAAATCTACTTCACATCTCCTTCCATGTTGAGAACATCAAATCTTTATTCAAATTCTTCAAAATTACAAAGTACAACAAAGCTCTCTAAAGCTTTCAAAAGCCATCAAGGAAGAACTACAAACTCCAAGCTAAAGAACTAACTCTAATAAGTTAAGCTAACAAATGAAGGAGAGAGATCTCCTATTTATACAAAAAGATGAGATCCATCTCATTAATGAGAGTCCATGAATCTCTCCCTCTACCTCTAGAGTCCTAATCAAAATAGGAACTGATAAGACACATGTCTTTTTAGAGTTACAATACAATTAGGAGATGTGACACATATCCTCATGATCCCATGATTCTTTCCACTCAAATTCGAATTTGGCCTTAGAGTGCCACATAAGGGTCTTCTAGAAGCTTCCTTTCAACCTACACATGTCAACAATCTCAACCCATTTGTTAGGTATAAGCATATGCACATTATTTCCTAATTTTTAACCACAAATTCACTTAAAAGGCTTAGAATTTATAAAGATTGGAAAAACATAAATGTGGCCCAATGATAATGAAAGTGGGATGAATGTGGTAACATAGTAGTGAAATGGAGGTGATATAATGGACATAATAGTGAAAGTGTAATGGAAATGAATGACATTTTCAAGACTCAACACTCCTGCTTCGACGGCTGGGAAAGAGAAAGAAGCTACACCCTCTTCTTCTACCTCGATTTTTGGCCCTCTTCATATTGAGTGCCCTAACCTTGATTCTGCTATGTAGCTACCCTCTCAAGGTGTGGTGTGGAAATCTTCGTATAAGCCCAACACCCAAGTTGCTAAGAATTACAATATTGTTGAGGATTTGGCTCAAGCACCAACAACCATGTTGGCTCTCAAGGTACTCCAAAGTTGCCCATCGTAGCGGAGATCTTTGCTATCAGCTATTGGGGGCATCGATCCTACCGATTCCAATTTGATATGTTTTGATATAGAGAACCATGTTCTATGACTCCCTCATCAGATTTCCTTTCTTATTCAGGTAATCATCAATGAGAAGACCATCCACTGGATTGTCATCGATGAAGGTTCTTCCACTTGCATCATGTCAACTGCATGTTGAAAGGCTATTGGTTCTCCTGCACTAAATGAATCTCCGAACACTTTGGAAGCTTTCGATGGGTGATATTAGAGACCCTTCGGTGTCTTACCTAACCTTGCCATCACCCTAGAAGGCCAGATAGTGCAAGTTGAAGTAGAAATTATTGATGCCAATCTCAATTATAACCTTCTACTCGGCTGAAGTTGGACCCATGCCATGCATGTCGCAGCCTCCCCTTTATTTCGAGTGATTGGTTCTCCCCATCAAGGGAATATTGTTACCTCGACTGGTTGGCTTTCTTTACCTCTTCCTGCTTAGATGACAATGTTTCGTACATCAAGCACACTAATGCTTCCTATGAGAGCATGGGGACAGGTCTCTTCAAAGATTATGGCTTAATGGGAAATTTCCACTCCCACCTCCTCACGTTTCCTCTGTCAACATGATCTCGATCAAATCTGATCCTTGGGTCATACCTACACCAGATCATGTTGATACTTGGGGTGAGGTTATGCCACTTAGTCCTACCGAAGTCAATTACGTGCAAATTATTTCGGCTTTGAACTATGCATCCTCTGATTCTTTTATGTCGAAGACCTCTTTCATTACGTACTCTCAATCCCTGTGGTTTGGCACTCTGGAATCACATGATCCCTTAGCTGAGCCCTTCCTTGTTGATTAAGGTATCATGGAAGTCATGTCTCTCGAGGAACCACCTTGGATCGATACTCATCATCGCTCCTCATTCCTGCCTCACCTGGTGGTCATGTCTACCATTTTCGAAGAGTCCTCTTCTCTGTTTCCACTACCAATTCTTACTCATTAAGTATGGTCAGAAGGAAATCTGGGTAATATTACCCAAATGATGCTGATTGACATTTCTATCAAACCCATTATCGTTAAACACGTTCATATTGGGGTATCTTGTTCTCCAGATGAGATCAAGATATATACTCGTCTATTTCAAGAATTTTGTGATGTGTTTGCATGGTCCCATGAAGAAATGCCTAACATTGATCCTAGCATTGCAGTGCAAAAAACACCAACGTATCTGCACACAAAGCCTGTTCACCAACGGCTTTGCTTGGTGCACCCAAGGAAGGCAACCACTATTAAGGGTGAAGTTGAAAAGCTTCTCAAAGCTAGGTTCATCTATCCCATCCCCCTTATAGACTAGGTGCCCAATATTGTCCTGGTGACTAAAAAACAAGGCACGATCCGCGTTTGCCTTGATTATCGAGATCTCAATCGTGCATGTCCTAATGATAACTATCCTACTCCCTTCATTGATCAAATCATTAATGAATGTGCTGGGAGCAAGATATTTTCCTTTATGGATGGTTTTTTTGGTTATAACTAGATCAACATTGCACCAGATGATCAAGAAAAGACAACCTTTATCTGTCCGTGGGGTATGTTTGCATGCAAGAAGCTCCCTTTCAGCCTTAAAAAAGTTGGAGCCACATTTCAACGATAATGTACTATGCATTTCATGATATTCACAACATTGTCCAGCCTTACTTGGATGACCTTCCCGTTCATTCTTGTAAGCACCAAGATCACCCAGTCCATCTTCGGCGGATGTTTCTGTGCTGTAGACACTATAACATTCAATTAAACCCACAAAAATGTGTTTTTTGCGTAGAATCAGGATGACTCCTCAACTTCATCATTTCCAAGGATGGTATTTTCCTAGATCTGCTAAAGTCGAGGCCATTGTAAATTTACCCCCTCCATCCTCACTACACCAACTCTAGAGTCTCCAAGGAAAGGCCAACTTTCTCCATTGTTTTATACCCAACTATGCTAGGCTAGCCACAATATTTACCCGGTTGCTAAAATAAGGAACACCCTTTGTCTGGGACAAGGTGGCCCAAAAATCTTTTGATGATCTCAAGGCCGTCCTCGTAAATGCTACTATATTGCACTTTCCATACTATTATCAAGATTACTTCCTTTACCTAGCTACAGCCTCTAGCAACATTGCTATGGTATTGGTCCAAGACGATGATGAAGGCAACGAACATGTAATTTACTACCTCAGTCAGAATCTCCTCGACACTAAAATGTGTTATGCACATGTCAAGAAGTTGTCTTTGGCTACCATCCAGGCTGTTTAGCACTTTCAACACTACATCCTTTTGTGCACAACCAAAATGATTTTTGAATGCAACCCCATGACCTATATCTTGACTCGTCAGTTGTTGGGGGGGAAATTATTCTAAATAGATCGTGAAGCACCTTTTAAAAGCCGAATTTGGAGGCCTTCCCCTTCACCAAATTTTCTCCAATATGGCTTGATGGAAAGGTCTATCTATCCAATTTCTAGGACAAGTGGAATTTGTGAATTTGGTTTCCATTTTCCCCTCCAAAAATTAATTCTCCCAAGACTTCTTTCTGTGGGTCCAAAAAGTGGCAGAGAGGGCATTTTTGAGGTGTTTTTTGCCCTTTAGGTGACCCAGATCTCCTGCACAATTCATGAAATTTTCTGGGTTTTCATATTTTTTCATGAAGAATCTAAAAATTTAAGCCATTCCTCAAAATTATTTACCATCTCAATGCGCAACGCCAGTGGTGCTACACATCAGAGGGAAATTCCTATGTATTGCAATTAAAAATTTGGAAATGACAAAAAGTTATCCAAAATTCTTCAAAATTGGCATGAGGCAAGTTTATCAATTGCTAAGCTGAGCCAAGGAATCTTGATCCAAGATTCTAAGTTTGTCTTGCTCCTTTTTTTATTTTAAGGCTCTCTCTAGCTTAGCTTTTAGGCTTCTTATTCTTGTCTTACAAATTTTGTTCTGGGCCAAATATTAATAGGCCATGTGTCACAACATGTTCTTCTCCTTATTAGCCTTGTTAAGAAGCTTCTAAAGGTGGACATTCACTCTTTCCAACCATGATTGTCGGTCAGCCTCTATTTCTTGCTCTATTGAAGTCAACTTGACTTTCCTTCTCTTTTCCATTTGCTGGTTTTCCCTGATGGTTTCCAGCTCCATGATTGTTTGTTTGTCCTCTAATTGCTTGTTTTGTTGCTCAAGGTAATTAATGATCCATTTAGCTCTCTCAAGGTCAAGTGATAGGCTTTAGATCTCAACTTCTTTCTCCTTGATGATCTCATCCTTAAGGCTTGAGCTTTGGGAGCCCAAATCAATGTCCTCTTCCTCAATCAAGATGAAATCCCTGTCTTGGCCTTCAAAAGGCCCTTCATCATGCAATGGCTTCTGTCCTTCGTCCTGTACCTGCTCTGCTGAAGAAGAAGGCAAAGCCCCTTTCACCCCAGGTGAAGATAATATTTGCTTGTTGTCTCGTGAAGAGAACGAGACCCCTTCCACCCTTGGTGGTGATAATACTGGTTTGGCAGTTGCAAAAAGTCTTCTTTTCCCCTTTCATAAGTTATAAACACAGGAATGTGAGCCTCTTCAGTTTTGCTTTCATGCTCCCTTTGTTGCCCAGAAGGTCCATCTTCCTCTTGAGGTTCGGCAAACATTTGAGGTCCCTTGAAAATCTCATGGGCAATGAAGGTTTCCCATGGCACTCCCAAATGAATCAGCTGATGCATAACAATAATTTTGATGACAGCAAAGTGATAAATGTTATTGAGCTACCGTGGGTATGGTTTCTTCTTTGCAATTACAGTCATCCTCTCTATGTTTTTCCAAATGAAGTATGGTATGCTAATCATTCTAACCCTAGTAAAATTCATAAGCAATCTAATATGATAAGCATAGAGTCTGGAGAACCTTCCCTCACATGTGAAGTATTTAATGATGAGCTTCATTAATGGCACATACCGGTCCTCCAAAAACTTAAAAGGAAACACCCTACCCAATTGACTATGATATTTGGCTTTAATGTAGGGTTCATAGTTCTGTTTACTGATGTTTTGTATTTTGTTCCATCTTTTCCCCACATCTGGCATCCTAGTTTCTTTTGCAATAATGGTTGGTGAAAGAGTGAAGTTGATGCCAGCAAGCTGTAACATATTGTCCTCCATGTTGATGACAAATTGTCTATCCAATTCATGATGATACTTAACCCTCTCAACCAGCTCACAAAACTTAAAGCAAGATTGGTATCTGAAACAAGTGGTGGGAAGAGGGCAAGCAAGAAGTTAAACAATGCTAATAGGCTCCTCTTTGATTATCTTCCCACCCTTGTGAGGTCTCCTAGGTTGTACATTTCTATCTCCTGAACTGTCACTTTGTGTTTCTCCCTCATAGCTTGAGTCATTGTTTCTTGCAATAGTGCTTGTCTTAGGAAAATGATGAGATGAAGGTATGATGAGAAATGGTGATGAAAGAGGAAAATAGTGATGAGTATGAAGATATTTTACTCTTAGGAAATGAAGTTGGGGAGTGAAGAGAATGATTTTGGGAAATTAGGATTTAATGAGGGATTTAGGGTTTGGTGAGGGAAATAATTTCTTTAGGGAGTGGGATATGGGAAAATTGGACAAATGGAGTGTATTAGGGTAAATAAAGAGTGAAAAGGGGTTTGATGATGTTTTTGTGAAGATGGGATGAAAATTGCATAATTGGATGGCAAACAACGAAGATAAACTAGGGTTTAATTTTTCACATGCAACATTTATGAAAAACACCAATGCAACCTCAAATTCAACCTTAGGAGGATGTTACTTACTTGTAGAGGGAAAATGTAGGAAATTTGAGGGTTATGGCATGATTTGGGATGATTTAGACCAAACTAGACTGACACGCAGCACACTAGGCCCAATGTGTAGTGCCCTCCTGACGCGTAGCGCCAGTTCAAAATTACATTGTAGTTCTACCCCTGATGTGCAGCGCACTGCCTTTGATGCACAGCACTAGGCCAAGTTGCCTTGAAAAATAGGGTTTTTGCCTCTTTGACTCCCAAATCATGATTTTTGTTCTCCAAGAGTAAAATTGCACAATGAAATGACCAAGAGGACCTTTTTCACTTTAAATATGAAGGACTTTAATTTTTCACTCATCTCAAACCCACTTTTCTAATGTTAAAGTCACTTTTGGTTCTCAACTTTGTTTTTCCATTGAAATTGACTTTTCTTAATCATTTGATAAACTGATGCATTGATGCTTGTGTTTTTGCTTGTAGTGGCTGGAGTTGGCACGGTGACCAAGGGTAGTAGCTTTGAGCTTATTACATATAGAAAAATTAAAATTACATAAAAAATTTACACATAGAAAATAAAAACTCTGTTTTACCTCATTATTGAAAATTTGATCTTGTGACCTTATTAGACCTCCTCATGTGCCTGCTAACTATTATTGAGCTTTTACAAGACTATGGTGGCAAACCCTAGACCTAATGAGACCTAAAACAGTAAAAATGGCTTTTGCAAATGTAATGACAACAAATGCTTGTAAATGACCTAAACTTGTGAAAATAGGCCAGTAGATAAAGACCATGAGGGAAATTTGATAATGGACCACTACCATCAGTTGATCCATGACCTAATGGAGTGTAGCTGATTGGATGGGACACCTAAAATGCATGCAAAAAGAGAATTTGATCACTGATGGAGGGGTGAAGATACTGACACTAACATTGGCTCCAATGGGGATGGTAGCTCCTAGGAGGTGCCAAGAACTACAGATCTCTAGAAAGCAGACAGTGCCTCTTCCATCGGGCTAAATGGAATCAATAACTTTAGCAAACTAAGACCAATATCTTGACTCAAAACTAACTCAATTACAAGACTAAAAACTGATTTCAAACTGACTCAAACAATCCACACTAAGTAATTAAAGATTGACATCAGACCTTTAGTTTTATAGCCTTCACTTTGGGCCCCAAACTGAATGAATCACAACAGCACACACTTTGCAATGAAGTAAATAAAATGGTATGCATAGTGACAAATTATGACAGCAGAAAACTTCTCAAAGATAATACTGTTTCAGTAGCCGACCATTGATCGACCCTCCTGGAAAATCTTCCCCATTCATTTCTTTGAGGAGAAAAGAATTTTGACCTCGATATGCAGCAATTCTATATGGTCCCTTCCACAGATTCTCGAACTTTCTGTGCTTGCCTTTGTCCTCGTTTCTAGCATCCCACTTGAGCACTATGTCTTTAATCTGAAACTTATCTATCTTTGCCTTCTGATCATAGATTTTATTAATTCTCTCTTGTAGCCTGAAGGTATTCTGAAAAACCTCGTCTCTTGTCTGTTGTAAATGGATCATTTGGTTTATTCTTCGCTGAAAAAGATCCTCCTTGCTACCAGCTTCCTGCAGAAGTTTTACAACTAGGACTATGAGAGATGTCAAGAACACTATGTCAATACCATATAATATTTCAAACAGAGGCATGCCAATTGATTTCTTCTGACTTACTCTATCTGCCCATAGTGCATTAACCAATTTCTTGTGCCAACTCTTTTTGTTTATTTCCAGTAGCTTTTTGATGATGTTAACCAATGATCTGTTCGAAGATTCCACCAGTTCGTTACCTTACGGATAGTATGAAATAGAATGCCCCAAGTTAATTTATATTTGTTACAAAAATCAATCATCTTTTTGGATTTGAAAGCTGTTGCATTATCTGTAATCAACTTGTTAGGACAACCAAAATAAGACAAAATATTATTTTCGAGAAACTGAGTTATTACCGCAACTGTCACCTGACGAATGGGGATTTACTCAATCCAATTTGTAAAATAATCTATTGTTGTTAAGATCCACTTATGCTGAGTTGAAGATGTAGGATGAATCTCTCCAATAAAATCTAGGCACCACTGCTGAAAATGAGCACTTACTTCAACTGGCTTGAGAGGTAGCGGCTGCAATTTTCTCCTTCCTTGAAAAATTTGACATTCGTGATAGCTTGTAATAGTTTTATAGACATCAGTAAAGAGGGTAGGCCAATAGTACCCTGCTCTCAAAATTTTATTTGTCTTCGTCTTCCAAAATAAGTGACCTACACAATCTCCCTTGTGAAAATCATCCATGACCTATTTTGCTTCCTCCTCAACCATACAATTCAGCAACATACCTCAGGGATCTTTCCAATACAATGCATTATTCATAATACAAAATTTAGCAGCCCTTAATTTCATAGTTCTACTTTTATTTCTAGCCATCCCCGGTGGTGGTGAAAGATGCTGGAGCACATATACAATATCTAAATACCAAGGGGAATGGAGAAAAATTTCAGATACCTGAACGAGTGAGTTGTCTTCATCTTCTTTGGACATAGCAGCAATCAATTTTATGTCCAAGGCATGCAAATTAGACTCTGCCATTAGTTTTGCTAGACCCTGGCCCTTGATGGGCTTTGTTGGCTTTATCTCCAAGTCATATTCTAACAAAGTTGTGATCCATTTACCTCGTCTCTCTTCTGGATATGTCTGTACCAAAACATCTTTGACGATTGCGTTAGGTACATAAGCAAGAATATGAGAGTGCAGAATATATACCTGAAAATCTTTCAAATCTTTCACCAAAGCAAGAGCTTGCTTTTGAACAATGTTATACTTTAAGGCTGCATCTCTTCTTGCCCTGCTAAAAAAGGCAATTGGCTTTTCAAGCTAGTCTCTTTTATACATAAGAACCGATGCCATAGTACGCTCTGAAGTGAATGAAAATAAAATGAAATCTCGGGAATAATCTGGGTTGATTAAAATTGGAGTTGAAGAAAGAACCAACTTTACCAAATTGAAAGAATTTATGGCTTCTTTGGTCCACTTTACCACACTATATTTTTTCAACATGTTTGTAATTTCCCTCAAATGTTCAACTATATTTGGCACAAAATGACGTAAGAAGTTCATCTTACCATTGAATTCTTGGATCTCCTTTTTACTACGAGGAAAAACAATTTACTGAATGGCTTCCACTCGAGCAAGATCGATGTTGATGCCCTCCTTGGATATGATGTGACTGAGAAGCTTCCCTTCATCCATGGAAAACAAGCTCTTTTTGGGATTAAGAGATATGCCATACTTTCTACACCGTTGAAAAACAATCTTCATATGGTAAAGATGCTCCTCATCTGAACTGGAAAAAACGGTCAAATCATCAAGATAAACTACTAAAAATACATCTTTCTCATTTGCAAAGGCAATATCCATAGCCCGCTGAAAAGTTGCACCAACATTCTTTAATCCAAATGGCATCTTTGCATAATGGAAAGTCCCCCATGAAGTGGTGAATGTTGTTTTGTCCCTGTCATCCTCATGGACCAAAAATTGATTGTGGTCGGAATACCCATCAAGCAGCGACATACGAGATGCCCCAACCACTCTTTGGAGTATGTCGTCCATCTTTGGCAATGGATAATTATCTTTCAAAAACACCTTATTAAGATTTTTGAAATCAATACATAATCTAATCTCACCTGTCCTCTTCCGCATGGGCACCAAATTGGAAATCCATTATGAAAATCTTATTGGAACGATTATACCAGCCTTGTATAATCGATTCACCTCCTTCTCTATTGATGGCAGCAACTTTGGATTTATCCTTCTTAACTTTTGGCGAAATGGCTTCTGGTTTGGCTTGATTGGAATGATCTGCTGAATTATACTTTTATTGTACTCCTTCAAATCTGAATAGTCCATGCAAGTACATCAGTAAATGAAGACAATAAACTAATGTATTTTTCCTCTACCTAAGGAGGTAATGCCTTTGATAACTTCACCATCTTTGGATTTTTTGCTGTTCTGATATTCACATCTTCAACTCCCTTTTCAGTCGGCATAGACTTGGCTTCCGGGCTACATCATCTTGGTCAAATAATTCCTCTAGAGGTATAAAGCCTTTAGGGATGACATTCTTCTTCAGCTGCAAAACTTCCATCTGATTTACTTCCATGTCTGGTTCACCATCATCTCTCTCGCCATCTATAGAAGTGTCTTGATATTTGCCTTCATTTTGAAAAAATTCTTCAATCTCTTTGTCATCTTGAAACACTTGCCAATATCTTAGATTATCAGGGATAGCTAGGTGATGTTTCACATGAATTTCCAACTTATTGTTTGAATTCATTGGGATCTTCAAGTTACTGGCTGATGTAGCAAGGGAATCTGCAATAACATTCTGTGCACAAGGAACACATGTCAAGGTAAAATCTGGAAACAACCTTAAAATATCTAATACCGCATTACAATAGACCCTCATTCGAGGATGTTTAGAATGGTATTCACCCTTGACTTGTTTGACTACTAATTCGGAGTCGCCATAAACTGAAATTCTTTTTGCATTCAACTTCTTAAGGATTTTCAAGCCTGCAATTAATGCCTCATATTTGGCTTCATTATTGGAACAATCAAAAACCAACTTGTACAAACAAACTCTTACATTACTTGGGACTTTATTTGGTAGGAAAATAGGGTTGCGTATCCAAATACCAATTTCGGCACCTTTCTTACCTACTGCTCCATCAAAGTCCATACTCCACAAACCGGATTCTTCCTCCAAGTGCTGGAATTCTGCCCGCTTTTCTACCTTTGGCTGTTGCCCATAAATTTCTTGCTCCTAGTGGGATGTTGACTGTTCAGTGGTACTTTCAAGCCTTTGTCTCTCTTGATCAAGCACAGCTCTGAAATTTTCTGTTATCTCTGGCATATCTTCAACTTCATCTAATTGACTATTTACATCATTGAAACCACTGTCAGAATAAAGAGTAAAATATTCTAAATCTGTATGTACATAATTAATTGGATGATTCAAAGTTTTCTCCTTGCTCGTGATCATATACTTCATCTTTTTCTCTCTATATAAATTCCTCAACTGACCAAAGATGGGAATAGTGGCATAGGAGAAATTCAATTGCAATGTCCCTTTGAGTTTTGCACCCCATGATCTATAAAATCATGCCAAATCTAGGGGGAATATCAGACACAACTACATCCATAAGAACATTTTTCTCTAGAATCTAATCCAAATTCACAACCAAATATTTAATAGGACCAATACATCTGACCCTACCCGAATCAAAGAAATAAAGATCATGGTACTTGCGAGTGATGTCCGAACCCAATTTTTCCATAATTACCTTTAGCATCAAGTTGTGAGAGGCTCCTAAATCAAACATGGCGTTGTGCAAAACATAATCATGCAATCTAAGGCTGATGTAAATAGGTGCCACATAACTATCCTCAGATTGGCCTTCTAATGTCGGACCAAAGATAAGCTCGGGTTGGTCATCTTCCACATTAACCATATCAGACAAAGGATCTATATTCAAAATCTTTGCCACTTGACCTTTATAGCTGCTATTCTTCATTAATTCAGTCAAAAGGTATTGACACTTTTAACTTAGGAATTTCATTTTCTAAGCTAAAGGTTGTAGTTTTCTCTACCTCTTTGACTGAAGAATCCTTCTTTTCAGTCTTCTCCTTTGTTGCACTTGGCTGATTTGACCTTTCATTTGCTGATTGTACTTTGCTAGAAGTAGGATTTGCTAGCTCCTTTCCCTTTTTTCTAAACATTTGGAGAATCATTCTTTGGTGGTGTTTCTTCCTTCCACTTCTGAATTGGATTGATCAGTACATCCCTACTCCTAAGTGAGTATTGTCTTTGCTACGTTGTCAATGCATTCATGTATCCCCTCTGATATTCATCTGATTCATCTTCTAGGATTGTTTCATTTGCCAATATAAAGTCTTCATTTTTTTTACAACTGGACTTTCTCAATGATACAAATTGGCAAACCATCTGACGTAAAAAAGTGATTCTCCTCTGCTATGAGAGTCTCATCATCCTCTGATTCAGTTCCATGAACATAGTTCTACTATAATGGTGTTTTGACTTTCTGTTGAGCTGTTGGATCTTGAGCTCTTTGCTCTTGTTGCTTGATTCTAAACTGTGGTTGCTGCTGACCACGAAAATTTGGATTTCTGACCTCTCGGGCTTATCTGCAATGGTGAATCTATCAAAAATATTCTCTAGCTTACTGAGCAAATGATCTAAGGAAGAAGCTTCTTCCTTTATGGTCACCTTCTTCTCGGTCTTTGTCCTAGCTCTCTTAGCTAGCAGATTTGCTTCAACACTTATTGTGATTTTCTGCATGTCCTCCAATGTAGTTGGGCCTCTTTCTCTCAATTTATATGCCATGTTGGGATCAAAACCATCGAGAAATTTGATCAAAGCTAGCCACATTGGTGGCTTGATATCAGCTAGAATGGCATTATAAACAGTATTGAATCTAACACAGTAGTCCTGGACACTTTCACCAACATTCCTCTTTATGTTTTCATATTCGGAAAGGATTTGGAGTGGATGTTTCTTTACCTCCCAATGATCCAGAAATTGTCTTTGAAGAGCTACCAATGAATTGATAGTTCCAGCAAGTAATGCTCTGAACCAATTTCGCACTTCGCCTCCAAAAGTTTGTACAAATAATCTCATAGTCATATTCTCTGCATCTATCTCATGGAGATCAAATAAATCACTCATCCTATTAACATGTTGTTGTGCTGTGACACCTTGGGAAGCATCAAACAATGGGATTTTACTTTGGTAATCAGCAAGCATAGCATCCAAGTTCTGTGGCAAAACAAGAGGCGCATATCTGGCAGCCATTGCTTGAGGTGGATTTAAAACTGGCCTTGGGGATGTAGGAGGAGTGGGAACAATGATGGCAGTCGATGTGACGGGTGTATGAGGTGCCGAAGGGGATGAAGAAATATTTGATGTTTGAGGTGTTGAAGGGGTTGATGGGGAAGAAGAGACTGCAGATCTCTGATTAGATATAGTGGGTTGCAAAGGAATGGTGGGAATAAAAGGAGGCTCAGTAGGAATTTCTGAACTAGACACAATAGCGGATGAACCAAGAGTAGCAGATGCAGATTCTAAGAACTCGGGAATGTTGGTAGCCAAAATTGAATTTTGAAGGTTTAGAATGTAAGAATCAATTGATCTATTTGCTCCTTCAATTTCAAGATATTGCACAAACTCCAATTTAGAAGAGTAGCACCAATTGAACTTTCAAACTTAGTTTCAAACAACGATAGATTAAAATGTTCATCAAATGGAATATCTTCAAGATATTCAAAAGCAATCGAGCATGAATGAGATCTAAACACAGGAATCATAGAACTTTCTTGGCAGAGAATTCTTGGAATGAGATTTGGGTTTTCATACATAGGAGGAGGATTAGGATCAGGATTGGCTCTGGTGTATCGTCTAGAAGCCAATGTGTTGAATTATTCCCAAAAATCAAATTGACATTACAATATCGTTAGCCTACTGAATTCTAAACTCATCATCCAAAAGTCTAGAATTATGTAATGTACTTGGGCAATTTGCAAGTCAGATGTTCATTTTATAAAACTAAACCGGAGATTGACTGAAGAAAAATTCATCTACTTATGCACTTGTAGAGCAAGAGCAGTCCGAAAGCTACTTGGCTAACTTCAAGCTTCATCTATAGTTTATAAAACAAAGAAAACTAACAAACAAACAAAATTTTCTTCCCGAGTATGGTCGCCACTATGTTAGGGCCTGGATCTACCTCAAGCTAAGAAAGGCAAGTTAGGGTAACATCAAACCACGCTTAATCTAGTAGCTAGCCCTACCAGGTCTGGAGAGGGCTCTCTCCTTGTCAATCTCAATGAAAATTTATAAAGGAAGGCTTGAGATGATTGATATAAAAATTAATTTTAGGCTAGGTATGCTTGTTCAGAGGAATTTGTTTGAATTTAATGGTTGGTTGATGGATTAGATGAGAAGACAACTTTGGGTCTAGGAAATCAACACAGATTTGTAGAGGTTTCTATGGGGTGAGGTAGGAAAGTGTTTTAGCACTTTGAAATGAGTGAAATGGTGAGTCTAAAGACTGTTGAGGAGCTAGAGAGGGCATGCAAGTTTCATGAGTCCTCTTCAAACAATAGAAAACATATAGAACTAAATAAAACCCAAGGTAGAGCACTGAAATACCAATGAATTCCACCTTTAAACTTGATTCATTTAGTTATGTAGAAAGAGAGATTATGTCACACATAAACATAAATCAACTGAATTACAAGGAAGAGCACAATGCTAATTCACATTACCATAAGAATCCCACAAAATGCCGCAAAACCTTGGTTTATTTCCTTGCCAAACTGCAGAAGTGATGTACAAAGTAGCTCAATGCATCCAGAAGAGTCCAACCTTCTACCAAATGAATAAGAAATTACAAGATATAGGCATCAAACCACCCATGCTAGACATTAGGGGTTGAATCCATGAGTCTAGGAGTTGTTTCAACAAGATATAAACTAGGAACTGAAAAATAGATAGTGGAACAACTTGCCTCTAAAACTATGTAAACTGATTCATTTAGTTCAAAACCACCTATAACTGATGTATCTACCTCCTTAAGTCAATTTTCATAATTTTTACATCAAATTACATCAATTTACATCATAAATTTGACCATGAGAGAGAAAAAGTCAAACTGAGAGAAAACTAGGCGAAAATTTTGAGTTTTGACCAAAATTGACAAAATTGTGCTTGATGCATAGTGCATTTTCCAAGCTAACTTTGGAGGCCTTCCCCTTCACCCAATTTTCTCCAATATGGCTTATTGGAAAGGTTTATCTGTCTGCTTTCTATGACAAGTGGAATTTTTGAATTTGGTGTCCATTTTCCTCTCCAAAAATTAGTTCTCCCAAGACTGCTTCCTATGGGTCCAAAAAGTGGCAGAGGGCATTTTTGAGGTGTTGTTTGCCCTTTAGGTGACCCAGATCTCCTCCAAAATTCATGCAATTTTCTGGGTTTTCATATTTTTTCATGCGGAATCCAAAAATGTAAGCCATTCCTCACAATTCCTTACCAGATCAATGCGCGGTGCCATTGAGGGAAATTCTTGTGTATTGCAATTAAAAATTTGGAAATGACAAAAATTTCCCCAAAATTCTTCAAAATTGGCATGAGGAAAGCTTATAAATTGCTAAGCTGAGCCAAGGAAGCTTTAGCCAAGATTCTAAGCTTGTCTTGCTCCTTTTTGGCCTTTAAGGCTCTCCCTAGCTTGGCTTTTAAGCTCCTTATTCTTGTCTTACAAATTTTGTTCCGGGCCAAATAGTGATAGGCCATGTGTCGCAACATGTTCTTCTCCTTATTAGCCTTGTGAAGAAGCTTTTAAAGGTGGACATTCACTCTTTCCAACCACGATTTTCAGTCAGCCTCTATTTCTTGCTCTAGTGAAGTCAACTTGAATTTCCTTCTTTTTCCCATTTATCGGTTTTCCCTAATGGTTTGCAGCTCCATGATTGTTTGTTTGTCCTCCAATTTCTTGTTTTGTTGCTCAAGGTAATTAATGATCCATTTAGCTTTCTCAAGGTCAAGTGATAGGCTTTGGATCTCAACTTCTTTCTCCTTGATGATCTCATCCTTATGTCTTGAGCTTTGGGAGCCCAAATTAGTGTCCTCTTCCTCAATCAAGATGAAATCCCTGTCTTGGCCTTCAAAAGGCCCTTCATCATGCAATGGCTTCTTTCCTTTGTCCTGTACCTTCTCTATTGAAGAAGAAGGCAAAGCCCCTTTCACCCCAGGTGAAGATAACATTTTCTTTTTGTCTGGTGAAGAGAACGAGACCCCTTCCACCCTTGGTGGTGATAATACTGGTTTGGCAGCTACAAAAAGTCTTCTTGTCCCCTTTTCATAAGTTATAAACATAGGAATGTGAGCCTCTTCAGTTTTGCTTTCATGCTCCCTTTGTTGCCCG
>APFE030463542.1:0-15662 GCA_000404065.3 Pinus taeda | reverse complement strand
TAGAGGGATTCTATGGGGCACAGAAATAACAATATGTGGGTAATAGGGGCACAACAATATAAATAAGGGGTATAACTACAATAGTAATGGGGTAATCACTAGTATTATAGGGACCCAACAGGGAGTTTTACCATACCAAAGTTCATGAGGAGTTTGAGTGTTGTTTACCCGAACATTTGCTTAGTTGAGAATAGTGACAGTGGAAAACGCAGCTTCACCGCAGAAGGTTGCAGGTGTTCCAGATTCATCTAGTATAGCACGAGCCATTTGTTGAACAGTTTTGTTGATCCTTTCTACCACTGCATTTTGTTGATGAGTCCTTGCGATGGAGAATTGCCTTTTTATTCCATGTTTTTCATAGAACTAAAAGAATGCGTCTGAGGTAAATTCTCCTCCTCGATCAGATCTGAGGCATGTGACTTTACGATCTGATTCATTTTCAACCAAAGCTTTGAATGCTTTGAACTTTACAAAAGCTTCATCTTTATGCTTTAGAAGACCTATCCAACACATTCTGGAAAAATCATCAATGAGAAATATAAAGTATTCTTCTCCACGAGGTGACTTTTTCCTTAATGGACCACATAAATTAGTATGAACAAGTTCAATAGGCTTACTAGCTGACCCTTCCTTTTTGATGAATTGAGATCTGGTTTGATTCACGAATTGACATGATTTGCATATAGTATTGTCAAGAATGTTGATATTTGGAAGATCACGAACAACCTGAAATCTACATGCTTTTCTTATTTGAGAAAAGCGTAGATGTCCCAATATTCTGTGCCATAGCTATTTTTCATCATTTTTGCCTAGATAGCACTATTGTTGTCCTACCTTGAGTATGAAAAGGTTGTTTGGAGTTCTTGTCCCTTTAATCACAATTTCTCCTCTATCAAGCTCACGAACAACACATCCATTTGATCGAAACACTACTTCATTTCCTTTATCACACATTTGACTCACACTCAACAGATTATGCTTTAAGCCATGAAAATACATAACATTCCCAGCTCTATCTTTTTCTTGCAAGAAAATAGAGCCTTTACCTTTTATGACAGCAGGAGTGTCGTTTCCAAATGAGACACTATTTTCCTTTTCTAAGGCATTATATGAGTGTAGTTTTTCTCTATCACCTGTCATGTGTTTTGAGCATCCACTGTCGGTGTACTACTAGTTTTCTTGTCTTTTTGCATACAAGGCTATACCACATCTTTCTATTTGTAGTATTTTCTTTCTCCATATTTTGGGATTTAATGGAGTTTTCTCTTTTTTAGTTATTTGCCTAAAATTACTCCTGCATTTAGATTCTTCATGGCCAAAGTTGTTACAGATTGAGCATTCTATTTCATTTTCAAGAAGATAAAAGTTATTATAGGAGCTTTTCTTGATCCTTATCACATTCCTTTGATTTCGTGCTTCTCTAGTCATGATAGTTTTGTAAGAAACAAATTGAACAGCTTTGTGTCTAAAATTATGACATGAGAAACATTGACCATTAAAGAAGTTCCTGCGATTATCAAATCTACTGACCTGTTTATTGTAGTTGAAGTTCCTCCTACTGACTTGTTGATTGATATTATTTGGAGAAAATTGAGTATGATTTACCTAAGGTTGATTTTGGCTTACGTTCATCCTTGAAGTAAATTGAGCATGATTCACCTAGTGATCTTCTCTATGCCTTTGCTGACGATTGTCGAACTGTTCGCTGCTTTTTGTTGCATCACGATAGCTTTTAGTGGAGATTGATAGCTTTTGCGATTGAGATGTTTCTTCAGTATATCCAAGACCTATCTTCATTAGAGGAGAGCACTGTGCTTTGATAATTTCATTTAAGGTTTCTGATCCTTTAGCAAATCTAAGATTGAGAGCTTTTTTTTCTCAAGATCCTTTCTTAGAGCCACAGTTTCACATTCTAACTTTTCATTGTGTTTTTATCTTTCAGCAAGTTTGTATGTCAACGTATTTATAATCATATTATTTTCTTCTAAAGAGATTTTGAGTTTAGAGGTTTCTTCATAAAGCTCATCTTCATCTAAAGCATCCAAAAAATCATCATCTTCATAAGCCATCAGAAGTCTATAGTCATTACTATTTTCATCTTCATCACTATTTGATAAACCATCGCTATCTTCATGAGTATAGTAGCTCCTTTTACTTACACTTTGTTTTCTATTCCATTTTGCAGTTTCCTTCCCCTTATCATATTTATCTTTATGAGGACATTTGGTCACATAATGACCAAACATACCATAGGAAAAACATTTGAAAGGTAGTTTACCATTGAATCTACCAAAACCCTGTTGAATATTCTTGACAAAGTTTGCTTCCTCTTATTCTTCTAAAATGTGTCCTGATTCATTGAGTTCTTCTTTTCCTTCTACTAAATCTTTAAGTGTAGCTTCTCTCATATCTAAAGAACCTCCTTTTCTCATCTCAAAGTTAGTTAAGATTCCATGAAGTTGTGTCATAGTAATAACCTGTAGATCGTGCTTTTCTTCTATGGCAGAATCTTTTGATTCAAATTTAGCAGATAAGGATCTTAAAACTTTTTCAACTAAGGTAACTCCCTTTATCTCTTCACCCAGATTCTTCATGCAATTAACAATCTCATCCATACATATGAAGTAACTAGCGACACTTTCATCATTGTGCATCTTGAGTGTTTCATATTGAATTATGAGAGTTTGCAGTTTAGCACGTTTTACCTAAGAGTCTCCTCTGTAGCTTAGAATGATTTTGTCCCATATTTCATTGGCTAATTTGAGCTACATAACCTTGACAAACTGTGATTGCGACAGAATTCCCAATACTGTATTGACAGCCTTGGAATTGGTTTCATATTGCTTTTTACCTGTTCCTTCTCTAGGAATTGCTAATGGAAATGCATATCTTCCTTCCAAAATTTCCCAGACATCTGTTCCAAGAGATTGAAGATAGGTTGTGGTTCTTACCTTCCAATAAAGAAAGCTACTCCCATCAAAGATTGGTGGTCTGATGGATCCCCTACTTTCTTGATTACTCATGATGATGGATCGTCCTTCAAGCGATCAAGCTTCTTATGAAGGACCTACTCTGGTACCAATTGTTGGAAATAATACTGAGGGGGGTGGGGAGTGAATTAGTATTATCAAACTAATAATTTTTCATTTTCATAATCAGATTCATATACACTACTTCAGTTAAGAGAACTCACGTGTACACGCAACTATGTTTATAGCAACTAGCGTATATTGAGTAAACTTATGACTTAGTTAATTCATCATATATTGATCTTTAATGAGTGCTTCAAAACCATATATATACAGTAACTAGGTGTAGTAAAAGAACATAACATATTATCACACATAAAACACACATGAACACCAAGATATAAGGTGGAAACCTAATGTGGGTGAGAACAACCTGCTGCAATTGTCTCTGTCTTCTTTTATTAATAAGAGAATTCTGTTTACAATTTTTGTACTGGTGTAGTATTATACTAGTGCACAGGCTTCTACCTGCTGAATGCTACAACCTTCTCTCGTTCTCCAGCTTCAACTGGAAGGGAGTTACAACCCCTTAGCTCTTGTACTAGTGGATATGTTTACTAGTATATAGGTGTCGGCCTATAGAAGGCTACAACCTTCTCTTTTTTCCAGGGACCATGTTTCATAAATTTTCAGACTGGATCTATCAACAACATCATTCAATCATCTGCATCAACAAATCTCCTTTTGAGCCAACCATTACCAAAACAATCAATCACTCCATCATTCTGATCATTATGAATGCTGTCACCAGAATATAGTAACCAGAACCCAAGCTAGAACCTAGAACATTGCAACAACAAACAATAGAAACTAAAACATATCTTATAAGGTATACGCTACTTTCCTGTCTCGATCCTATGTATATACACGCTTTCCTCAAAGCCAACCAACGTATACATATGCAAATATTAATTTAGAATTCTGCAGCTATACCAGACTTCAGTTATACCCAAATCATATCATTTACAGAATAATATATGTGTCAGTATTTAGATCTAGAATATTCATGAGAAAAAACAAATAAAGATAGTTCACTTTATGCCTTAATATCCTAATCCATCATTAGATCTTATCCTCCATCAACCTCTAAGGTTCCTCCTTGGTTCAGATCCAGCAATGCATCATAACCCAATAACATGCATACTAGATATTACTCTTCATTAGATATTCAATACTTGAGTACCTTGGCCTAATGATCTTCTCCTAGTTTTAGGCCTTTCTAAATACCATGGTCCATAACCACTTGGAACTAATACCTTGGACCATATACCTGGGTTCAATACCTTGGACCTGATACCTTGGACCAATACCTTGGATCAAAATACCATAGACCAAATACTTTGGACCAAACATTTAGTTTTCCAAGGTATATGCACTTTTCTTTTTGTGAAAGTGGATTTGTATGTATACGCGACTTGTATACAATGAAGCCGCGTGTATATGTGGCTTGGTTAATGGTGAACCTATGTATACCTCTCTTTCTTCATTCTGTGTAGTTTGATCTGTAGCTCCGTGCTATTAACCTGTAGTATCGTGATCTGTCATATGAGTGAGTTTCTTTCTGAATTGATTCCTTGAAGCTGCCCTGCATTTCATCGCTCTTGTAAATGCTCCTATATACATTCTGTCACATCTGATATCTCTTCTGTAGATTCATCTAGTTACCCTATACAAGAGAGTTGTTATGCTACAAGTGGGTTACCATCAAGTACAACACATACGTGATAATGGCAACAATATCCCGCTTTGAACTTGATGGCAACAAACACACCAAGTCACACTCCCCCTTTGACATCAAGGGCAAAGGATCATGCTCCCCCTAAGCATAAGAAAGGTCTACAAAACGATGTTCTAAAAGAAGAACATGACTGTATACATACATCACAAATGACCTTCCTATCACCAATGATTCATAAATGCATCCATCTCCCAACCAAGTGGGGATATACCAATTTTGACTCATCCACCCAAACAAGTGGGGATATATCAATTATTTATACAAGTAAACAACAAGAAACATTACATCATTCATCCCATGCATAGTGGGGTTACAAATTAGGTTTTTTCATGACCACTGCATTAAAATATATACATGACATATATAACAGAGACCAAATTTCTTAAACAAGACCATGATAGTCATCAGCAACTATCATCAACATCATTTGTCAACAAAATCCATACTTGTAACCTGGAATACCATTCTCTTGACCAACTAACAATCAATAGCAAGATGTATCATTTAGCCACATAAAAATCATCACCAATGACTTCTAACCATAATGGCAACAATCCATTATTCCAACCATATGATCCCCCTGAACTTGTTCCATCCATTTACTGTCAGATCTAATCATGCATATATCAACAAGAAATATCAAGGAATCATCATCAATCAAATATACATCAAGTTAACTTATGAGGACCAAAAGCACTTCTAAATAAAATCTTATGAGTACCAACACATTTCCACACATCATCAGTAGATTGTAACCATCATTAAACATAGCAAATAATTGTCTGAACCATATCAGACCCTTTTTCTTGAGTTTGTCCCATTTCTTTTATTCAAACCAACATATACGTGACTGTGTCCACAAAAACTCGCATATCTACGCGACTACACTTCAAGAAACTCGTGTATAACCACCTATCCCTGAAAACTAGGATTTAACAATAGGATGATGCAGAAACTACTCCCAGTTTTTGACTGAGATATTCAAATGTCTCTCTGGGTAGTGGTTTAGTGAATATATTAGCAACCTATTATTTAGAGGGAACATACTCCAATTTGACCTTTTGTTCAGGCAATTGTTCATGTAGAAAATGATATTTGATGGGTATGTGCTTCGTCTTGGAGTGCATGACTAGATTCTTTGAAATACTAATGGCACTTTATTATCACATAGAATAGAGATGGATGGAGTACATGTGATTTGAATATCTTGCAAGGTTTGCATCATCCAAAGTAGTTGTGTGCATCAAGATGTAGCAACCACATATTCTGCTTCAGCTGTAGATAATGCAATTGAACTTTGTTTCTTACTGAACCAAGATACTAACCTGGAATCCATATAGAATGCACCACCACTAGTGCTTTTTCTGTCATCAACACTTCCTGCCCTATCTGCATCTGTATACGCATGAAGTGTAAGATCTATATCTCTGGGTTACCATAAGCCAAAGTTTTGTGTTCCTTGAAGATATTTGAAAATTCTTTTGGCTGCCTGAAGATGTGATTCCTTTGGATTTGCTTCCAATCTTCCAACTATTCCCACTACATGCACGATGTCTGGTCGGGTACCTGTTAGATAAAGCAAACTGCCAATCATGGATTTGTAAGTTGGTTCATGTACCACTGTTGATTCATCATTGGAGTTGATACTACATCATGTTACCATTGGAGTACATACTGGTTTAGAATCTTCCACACCATAAGTTTTCACGATTTTTTTGAGATATTTGGTTTGTGAGAGAAAAATACCATATTTATTTTGCTACACTTGTAGACCAAGAAAGTAGGTAAGCTCACCAAGCAAGGACATTTCAAATTCTTGTTGCATTACTGAAGCAAAATTCTAACTCATGGATTCTTCATTGCTACCAAAAATGATATCATCAACATATACAACAATTATTAGCAATTTATCAGTGTCCACCTTTGTATATAGATTGCTAGATGCTGACCCCTTTGAAAAACCTTGTTGATGGAGATATTTGTCAAGACGATAATATCTATCTTACTGAGAGGGCATTCCCTGAACAGATGTCCATGCTCATGACATTTGCGACATCTGAAAGGAATATGTTCATAATCTACCGTTTGCGTCCATTCTTCATCAAAAATTTCCTGAATGACCTTGTCTGGCAAAGCTCCAGAGAGATCCATCTCCACACATATTCTGGCAAAGGAAGTATACTTTCCCCTTTTAGTGGCCTCAGAAACTTTGACAAACTTCCCTAACTTATTTTCTATGGCTGATAGGGATTTTGTTTGCCAATAATCAACAGGTAGAGAATAGAGTCTTACCCGGACTAGGATTGAAGTAAAAGTTTCACATTCTGGGACAAAATTCATAATCCACGGTCGCATATAGAGGCCTACTGTAACATAAAAGTATGGCCCTCCTTCGAACACTCTGTCCTTATCTTTAATATTTGTAAATACCACAGTGAAAAATCCCTTGGACCCCAAATGTAGGTCAATGCTGTCTTTTGGTTTCCACTAATATTTAATCCACATTTGTAAGTCTTTTTCATTGGACCACAACCCCATAAATTTACAAATGATTGCATAAGTTTGCATGTGATCCCTGTGCGCCTACAGCGTTGGGTCATTTAAAATGACTCTAGGAGTTACCGCCAGTTTGGGTTTGCATGGGCCCATCTGTGCTTTGTCTTTAGTGCCCTGTTCCCTGATTTCTTCTTCATTTTCCATTGCATTATTGTGTTTGTTTGACTTAGTCCCCTCCTGTTCGTCTTCTCTGCCTCTATCCCTTCCTTCTATAGGCTCTCTATCATATTCTATTGGTTTTTTGCCCCTGCTAGCCACGACCTGCTTTTAGGAGGAAGATGAGCTCCCTCCTATGCGTCCTTCCATGGATGACTGCCTCTGTAATTGTTTGACACCCTAGTTTGCTTTCCCGCCTTCCTCCCGCTCTCACCCTCCACAAATGAGATTTAGTTCCCCAAAAATTCTAGGTTTCAGTGTTTAAATTGCTTTGGTTTTCTTCCGTGAGAAAATATCTATTATCCAAAGTTGAAAATTGAGCGAAAGATACCTTGGCCGTGGATTGGCTTGAATATAAAAATATAAGACGCATCTATCAAAAATGGAAAAAGACTTTCTGTAACTAACTTAATTTTTCTATAACCTATCGAAAAGGAGTTGTTTATGGAGATGAAAGAATTGTTTGAATGGTCAAAAGTAGTTGGAATTTGTGTAAAAAAATTCAAATTTCTTTGTAAAGGTAGTGTTTGAATCACATGTTTGATGGTGGAAATAGATTCAGCACCATCAAAAACTAGAGCACCTAAAATTATGAATTTAGACAACTTTTACTTAGATTTACAAAAATCCCTGCAAATGTTTTTCAAAATATAACTAGAATTTCCATAATTTTCAAAACAAAAAAGCATAATTACTAAAATAAGGCTATCTAAAACCTCTTTTTCATTATGGTAAATATGCCAGATATTTTCATTTTCCACCATATCTACCCAAAATATTTTCCAGTCAAGCATACAAAAAAAAATTAATGTGAACTCAAACCTGGATTTTCAGCCATCATTATTTTTCACAAAAATCCCTGTTGAAATCTTGTTAATTAACCCTATTATCAGTATACGACGCATCTTCATAACAGTCAAAATAAATTCCAACCAAACCCTCTTGCAGTAGTCTAACTATTCTCATTTTTGAAGTTGGTTAGGTATATTTGTTATCAATTATTAATCATTTTTATTAAAACTATAAATTCGAGTTTCTCATTTCAAAACAATTTAATAATATTAATTTTATTTTAATTATATATAAATAAAAAAAATTTTAAAATAATTAATAAACCGTGAATTTTATTTACAATTATTCAAAAGACAATCTTCATCAAAAAAATTATAAAAAAATAATTTAAGTATTAAACATCAATTTCATTACAATTATTTAAAAATGACAATCCATTCACAAAAAAAAATAAAAAATAATTTTACAGGAATTTCATTTATCAGTATTTAGAATGACAACTCATTCACCAAAAAAAAAAAAAAAAAAATATTTAAATAATTAAAAACAACAATTTCATTTACAATTGAAAATCTCATTCACAAAAATTTATAGAATTACAAAATTGATATATATTCGTTTTTGCTTTTATATGGAGATATGAAACATATGAATAAAGGGTAAATATAATTGAATAAATATTTTGAACATGATTGAAAATTGAAATATAATTACTGGGGTAAATATTTCTTTAAATTCATTGTATTTTTGAGTGTAGAGGCTCTTTCGACAAGTCAGTATGAAGAGTATGAAGAGATGTGAGAAGGTGTAACTTTGTCCTTCAGTTCCTATCCTATATATACTCTATTTACCATTCAAAAATATAATTTAAACAATGAAAAATAATACATTGTATTTTCTTACCCTCTAAAAAAATTTATACATAGAATAATTTGATATTCCATCCTTCCCTATTCATGTTACATCTATTTAAAATATATGTATACTAGCATTTGCACCAGATGTTGCAAAGGAAACGCCATAAGGCATAAATTGAAAAAAAAAATAGAACAAAAAAATACTTTGATAAAGAATAAAAATATATTGAACACTGAAATCAATACCCCATTAACTGAAACCACTTAGTAGAGGTTCCATATGAAATGGGCATATGATCCAAGAACATTGCTGCATAAGAGAGCCAATTAGTCAGGGAACATAAGTATAAATGGTTTCATATATTAAAATCCACAGGTCTAACAAATCTTGTTTAGCCATTTAAGATATAGAAGCTATCTTGTTTAACAACGGGCTGCTCCCTGACCAATTCGACCAGACACCCCCCTGCAGCTCACCAAGTCACCAGAACAAGGCGGAAAACTTACTCTTGGGCTCTGCATTGGAAATAAATAGCGATGGCGGGGTTGGATAATCCTGCGCCATCGAATTTGTTAATAGAACTTGCATGCCATCTATTTGACAAATTCCTCTTGGAAAAATTGCTGGAACATCTCAAATTCTTCCCTCTAACCAGTCCAGACGTTTACCCTCTCCATCTCAAAAATTCAATTACACGCGAATATTTTGGGCCCTGGTTTTGTCTAAACAATGACAATTATGGCCTCGTCGGAGAGGAGATCCCAGTAGCAGAAGCCTTTGGTGAGTGAAACCAGTCCCCTGTTGCCCAAGAAGCACCAGGCTGGCGAAGATGGTGTGCATGAAGGATTCAATGGTGCCTCCTTCTCTGGCACGGTGTTCAATCTATCCACTACGGTGGTGGGAGCGGAGATAATGGCTCTGCCTGCTACTATGAAGGTCTTGGGATTGATCCTCGACAGTCTGCTCATTATCTTCGTTTGCTTCTTGACGGATGCTTCAATTGATATGCTCTTAAGGTTTAGCAGAGTCGGGGTAGCAGCTTCCAATGGCGGCGTCATGGGAGATGCCTTTGGGAATATTGGGAAGATGTTGTTGTAGATCTGTGTGATTATTAACAATTTGGGCATTCTTATGGTTTATATGATAATCATAGGTATTTACCTCCCCTAATTCAAGGAATTATGTTGGTTTTTTTCGATATGACTTCTTTTTGTCAGGATATGGTTAACGTGTTGGCATTTAACATTATCTATAGCCATTATTATCATTTAATTTGAATGTCTTTGGCTAATTAGCAGCTAGTAGGAATCCAGCTATCTATTATGTTAAGGTTGTCTATTGTGCACGTGACTCCAATTGGTATTGTTTTGGCTGGCACACATTCATAAGCAATGGAATGGCATTTGGTTATGTAAAACTTGGTGGGACTTTATTAGCTTCTAGCCTTCACCAGTGTTATATTAGCTGTCTGTTTTCACTGACCTTGCAAGCCATTGTTGGCCATTTATGTTTGTTCTCATTGGGCAAACTAGATTTTGTGCTCTTGTTTTCATTCAAGAAAATTAGAGTTTTTTGGGGAATGTTCCGTACTGCCAAAATATTCCAATTGATATCCTAAACTGCATTCTGATACTTGATTTTGTTTATGTGAGACAATTATGTCATTACAGGGTGCTGGGAAACCTTCATTTATGACTTTAGGAGGCAAAGAGAAATGTATTATAGTCGAGCTGCTGGGATTTAGGCCTTCCTGTTCATGTTTTGAAGAATCCCATCCCCAAACTGCTTCCTCTCTATGTAAAATTGTTTGGGTTATATTGTGATTCTATGAGATTGATGCCGACCTCGCAGGCAATGCCCATCCCTAGTGAGTATAGAGGTATTTTTGGGTGGCATGATTGGAGGAACAGTACTGCAGACTCTAATTCTTATGTTTATCACGTATAGGACTAACTGGGACAAAGAGTTATTTACCTGTAATTCCAAATCTACTCTTTACTAGCATTCTTCCCGGGTTTCGTAATTTAGTATATCGCTGGTTCTACCCATAAATTGCAGGCTTCACACACTGAAGATCAGATTAAACTTTAGGGAGGTTCAGTAGATTCAATCAAAGACAGTTTAAGGAAGGTAGATAAAGCAAACCCTTTATGATTTACTATGTGATATCTTGTATTATACAGAGATGTTTATTGTTTAGAATATTAATCCTCTCATGTTATATAGAGATGTTTATTCACAAGATTAATCTTGTGGCAGGACAGTGAAAGAGATGACAGAGAGTAGTTATCTTCTGAAGTATGAAATGAGGATTGCTACATTGTTACTCTGAAGTGATGCATGTACTCTAATCCATCCACATCACTAGTTTCGGCAGATAATAGACATTTTTAAGTGTATTTGAAGAGGACAGTGACTTCATGGTGAATTTGATTATGGTGTCTTCTTCCACAATCAAGAACAAGGAAAGTCATTTTATCAAGCTGCATTCAATTGTCTAGACAAATTTTTAATTCCCTCATTCGTTGTTTTCGTGGAATCACCCTGTTCTTTTATTGTAGGCTTTGACTTTTACAAATGTTGATTAATGGTATTCTATTTTCCATAACATCATGTGACTATCAGGTGATGTTGAAAAATATACAATCTTCTGCCACATTCAAGGGCAGGGAGAGTCATTTTGTCAAGCTGCACTGACTTGTCTAAACAATTGTTTAGTTCCCTCATTCATTATCTTCATGGAACCACCATGTTCTTTTATTGCAGACTGACTTTTACAAATGCTGATTAATGGTTTTCTAATGCTGATTAATGGTTTTCTATTTTCCCTAGCATTACGTGACTATCAAGTGATGTTGAAAAATATACAAATAGAAGGAAAACTTCACCATGTTTATGTGAATTTAAAGCACAGGACATATTTAAATGTGAAAATTATTTTTGTTTGTTTGTAGGGTTTAATCTTTATCAGGCTCTAGGTTTACATTTCTTGGTGAAGAGTTGAGAATTGAAACTCTCCTATGGAACATCCAGACTCTAGGTTTACATTTCTTGGTGAAGAGTTGAGAATTGAAACTCTCCTATGGAACATCCAGACTCGATCAAGCATTAGATACTTTCAATGACAACATCACACAATTGAATAGATTATTCTTCCATCCAACATAAAGCTGAACCTGACATGAAACCAACCCATCCTAGACTCAACCTTCAACTTATAAAAATATAAATAACAAAATTTAGATAGCTGAGAAGAAAAGGAAAAGGACTACTATAAAGTGTATAAATAAAAAGCTATTAAAACTCTATAAATTCTATTCAAATAGCGTCTACATCCTAACTTCAAATAGCAAAGTAGCATAATTAATATGTTCACTTACCTTGGTATCATTTATTTCCTCTTGGTTGATTCTTCAGCTTTTACATTGTGAGGGGGCACATTGGTTGATGTTGTTCACCACATCTACTCTCCTTTCTACTTGACTCGAACCTATGTTTGATGACATCTTTCTCTACTGGCGTTTTATCTTCTTGAAACATCTTAGTTATCTTGTTTTTCCCCTGGGGCTTGAATTGTTGGACAGATCTTTTCCAAACGAATCCAATCTCATGTTTCTTCCCAAATTGTTGGACAGATCTTCTCCGGATATAATCAATGTCATGTTTTTTTTGCTAAATTGTATTCTAATATCGTCTTCGAGCCTTCCAATATCATGTTCTTGATTAATGGAAACATCTTTGGCAAATGATTTCCTGGGTTTGCTTTTCATAAATCTCAGGAATTTTATCTCTCTAAATCTTGTGAATGGTGATATGCTTGTCTGAAAGATTAAGCCATGCATATCTACATATTAACCAATTCAGACTTTCAAACTTTAAAACTATGGATGGCTAATAAGATCGAGTCTGATCACAATGCTTTGAATCTAATCAGATTTCCCTACAGACAAGCCACCTCTTCAGTCTTATATAAGTGCCGAACATATCTTCTTTAGACAAATCCGATGTCATGTTTCTTCCTCGATTGCCTTACAGATCTTTTCTAGACAATCCAATGTCATGAATCTTCATATTTCTTACCACACACAAGCCACCTCTATATATTTAAATAGATTCAGTGGGTAGTTATAAGTCAAGGAAAAGTGTGTTGAGCTCAGGATAAATAGTATTCAAACTGCCCTATTTTCCTGCGTAAATTTGGCCTTAAATCTAGTTTGAATTATGACGGAGGTTAGAGTTCTGTTTATTGGAGGTGAACTTTGCCCGTGGAATTTATTTTTGGAGTTTTAGCTGATTATCTCTTTTCAAATAAAGAATAAAAAAGAGTGGAACTTTTGACTCATGGAAAAACAAAACTCACCAAAAATGAGGCGATATGAGTGCTGGATATCAAACATGGATCTCAATATAATTTCATTGCATCGACCTGGTTGTTAAGTTACCAATAATGTGATTCTGTACACGTTTCTTGTTTATTGGTAAATAATACATTTCTCCACCAACCTCTTTTTGTTGTCAATGAAACCATAATGTTTCTTAGAGAAATAATCTGTTACTTACCTGAGATAAAAAAAATTTAAACCCAGATTTGGCCACTGCAACAAAGTCATTTTCCCTTAATGTAATTGTATTCTCTAATTATCATTTGATTTTGGTTTAATTTCTTTTCAGGTTGTTGCATTTGTCAACTAGGTTCGTTTGTTAAGAGGATTAGAAATACATCATTTTTTTCAGAGTATTGATTTAGACTTGTTTCTTCATTAAATTTTATTTATTTCTAAGCTAATTGGATCACTCACTACTTTTTTTTTAATGAAGTTCAGTTTTGCTTCCTCTGTAGTATACCTTCCCACCTAGATCTAGATTGGCACTCTCTCCTCAGTCTCCCTATTTCAATTTTGAATTGATTTCGAAGCCTTGTTTCAATAAAAAGACTTCATCAGATCTAATCCATGGATCTTGGCATTCCCACTAAGATTTCACTGAATTTCTTCCAGGTCAGTTAGTTTTGTATTAGTTCTATTTTTTTTAACATTCATTTGTCTCTTACCTCACAACTTTTTAGTTTTGTTATTCTCTTCCATTACTAGCTTGCTTGAACCCAACAACCACTTTTCTCTACGATTTAGCCTATTACTGGCCACATTACACCCCTATCACTGCTCCTGTAGATCAAGATCTTATGCTGTTCACGGTATCTAAAAGTACAGGTCATGCAGGAAGTCGGATTGGGTAAGTAATGTTGATTCTTTTACAATTATATGCAATTTGCTGTGCTACCTCTTCTTTCTCACTTGTAACTTGAATGTTGGCAAACCTTGTACTCTGTTTCTCTGGGTCTGTATGTGTATGCTTGTTTTTGTGTGCATGTGTGTACTCAATGGCTTGGAGTTTGACTGTTACTTATGCATGTCATGTAAGGTATGTATATTTCGAATGGGTCTATCTGTCTGTTGAAGTAGAGACATCAAATGAATGGTGGAACTGAGTTGATGTCTCTACTTTAAATGGTTGAAATGAAAATACTTGGCAAAATGGACTAATTACTCTTACTCTGGCCGTCTGTATCAATGCAGCTCTTGCAGGGCTAAAATGTGAAGGAAAGGAAGATGAAGATTGTGATAAGTTATTGAAGAGCAATGGAATCGTCACACGCAGTGGGATGCATTTTGGTGCACCTTCAAACTTATGTGAGGTTGAGTATTATTGACAGAAACCAGACCTTCAATCTTCTGCTTGACAGGCTCTCAACTATTCATGGATGATAAGTTGAATCACTCAATCATTGATGTGAGATCAACTATATTCCTTTTCAATGTTTACAACTACAAATACAGTAGTATCTTTAACTAGAAGGCCGAGCGACCATGGCAGGATGATACAAGGCTTTACAAAAGTTTATCCACTCTTCACAATTCTACAAGCAAATTCCCAAATCAACGTTCTTTTCTCGGTTCTGTTCCAAATAATCTTTATATGTATGTGCACCACCTGCTCCTCATAAAAAATCATTCTCAAGATCGTGGAGGGCCTTCCTCCTTTTTGTTGAACAAAGAATTAATGTCGCTCACTGATAGCAATTGAACTTGAAACTACTGCCAGAAAAATCATGAACAATGCGATAAATATGTCCTTCCTAGTTGAGATTCCATGGGTGTCTCTGCAATTAAAAAATAATTGAGGTTAGAAGTTACATGCAAGCAAGGTGAAAGACAAAACCAGAAATGAAAAACAACTTTTTTTCTACCTGAGAGCAATGGAAGCTGGGAAGATAACCCAATACAAACCGCTGCTGTGGCCCCTGTGAATTGGAATGCATCCCAGATACTTGGTATGAATGATGCCCTAAGGAAAACGATTCCAATTAACCCAACAGTGATCAAAGTGAACCTCTTATTATCCAAAACAGATGCTTTTTCACTGGAAAGACAAGCCCATCAAGATTAAGTCTCAGGGCAAAAAAAATGAGAGGAAAGACTAGCATCAGATGTACAACATAGGTCACACGAACAATGTCATTCAGCACAACACTG
>APFE030463540.1:0-10706 GCA_000404065.3 Pinus taeda | reverse complement strand
AAATGGAGTGATAAGTGGATGGAATAACGGCCGAATCCTTTAGAGCCGGGTGGCTTTGCACACGTATCAGTATTGGTTGCGGAAACCATGGTAGTGAAGAGACGTAGTGTAATAGGTCACTTCTTCGTACGACCAATAAATGAAACCGCAGTCCCATTTTGAGTTTAATTAAGAGTGATCATGGGACCATTAGAAGGGTATGAGGTGGATGAAGGATTATCGTGGAGGAGAAGTGGGATGATCTTTGCTGAATCATTGCATTTAGTGGCTCTTCCACGATTTAATAACTATGCATAAAATGACATTAAATTGTTGTTTGGAAAAGATTTTGATCATACTTTCATGAGTTTTACCATTTGTTGATTAAGGTTGCTGATCCATTATTGCTTTTTGATCTTGTAGGTGCCTCATATCGTTGCTGCCTTTGGTGATGATGATGTGAACCTTTGACTGAGATTTTCCTTTGGAAACAGAGTGCTGCTAGCTGTAGAGACAGAGTCATTTCTAGCTGCGGAAACTGGTGCGAGCTGCGGAAACAGTTTCCAGCTGCGGAAACTAAGACATCTCCCTTTTAACTGCACAAAGTTAGATAGGAAAAGACTAACTGAATGGAAATAATCCTGAAAAGGATTTTTATTGATGGTATGAGATGGAGTGGATGGAGTGAAGTGAAAAAATGAAATGGAATGAAGTGAAATGGAGATGAAAAATATGGAGTGAAGTGAAATGGAATGAAGATGGAATGATGATGGAAAGAGAGAGAGTTTTTTTTTATAGAAAATATAGAGTGTCAGGTGTCCCTGATTTTCACTCCATATTTTTTGTATAAGACCGCCAATCTGAGATTGGTTTTTAAGCTTATACACATTTTTTTTTTTTCAATTCAGAAGAAACAAAGATTAGGCTGATGGAGGAGAAGGATTCTTCTCCACTAGCCTCATTGCAAAATTTTCTTGAAACATTTTGACAAAGTCCTCTTTTGAGAGTGGATTATGATAAATTTTCAATCGGTGGCCATTCACAATGAGAGGAGTTTGAGACTCATCAATAGTCTTGATTCGAACTGCTCCATTGTTAAAGACTTCATCAATCTCATATGGCCCAAGCCAATGAGTTTGAAATTTCCCTTTGAAGTCTTTGAACTTTGAGTCAAACAGTAACGCCCAATCTCCCTTTTGAAACTTCTTTTCTTTGATATATCGGTCATGCCACTTAGTTCTTTGGTGCTAAACTAGATCGGTCCTTAAAATTGCATCTTCTCTTATTTCATCTAGCTCATCACTACGACAAAACAGGCAATTTGCACCAGATTTAGCACCAGATTTTAGTGCATTTTTTTCTCAATTGAGATGAATAGCCTGGTGCTAAATCTGGCTCTATTGTACAATTTTTAAAGCGTCATTTTTTGCACCAAATTTTGCATCTTTTTTTAGCCAAAATTTCCATCATTTTTTGCACCAAGATTTTCATTTGGTTTTACAACAGGTTTTGCTTCTAGTTTTGTGCCATTTTTTGTATCTATTTTTGCATCATTTTTTTATTCCTCTTTTGTGGCATTCATTGCTTCTAGTTTTGTGTCGTAATTTGCATCGAGTTTTACGCCATCTTTGGCATCTAATTTAGTGCCTGTTATTACATCCAATTTGTGCCATTCTTTGCATCTGGTCTTATGCCATTTTTGGCTTCTAATTTTGTACTTATTTTTACATCTATTTTTTCGCCTGTTTTTCTACCTTTTTTTACACCATTTTTTCCATCCAATTTTGCACCATATGTTGAATCTGATTTAGCACCAAAATTTTGCATGCATTTTTGCATCTTCTTTTGCATTTTATTTATCTCCCTTTTTTACATCCTATTTTGCACCATTTTTGCAACTAATTTTGCATCATTTGTTGCATCCAATTTAGCATCATTTTTAACACCATTTCTTGGATCCAATTTTTCATCCTTTTGAGCATCTAAATTTGCATCCTATGTTGAACCATGTGTTGCATCCACCTTTGCAGCTCATTTTGTGTCTATTGCTACGTTCGATTTTGAGCCATTTTTTCGTCTACTTTTGCATTTGTTTTGGCACCAAGTTTTAAATGATTTGTTGCACCTCATTTTACATCCAATGTTGCATCTTGATTTGCATTCAAATTTGAGCCATTTTTATGCCCATTATTGCACCATTTTTTTTTGTCCAATTTTGCACCATTTTTATGTCCAAATTTGCATCATTTTTGGTATCTAATTTTGCATCTTTTTTGGCATCTGAATTTGCATCCTTTTCTTCTGTCACATTTTGTGTCCACATTTGCATCTCATTTTGCACCTAGATTTTAGTTTGAATTTTCATCTAGTTATGCATCATTTTTGACATCCTTGGTTTCACCCTTTTTTAGTCCCATTTTGCATCTTGTTTTGTGTCTTTTCTTTCATCCTTTTTGCACCCAATTTTGCATCCTAATTTTACACCATTCTTTTCATCCTCATTTTGGTGTCCATTTTTGCATCCTTGTTTGCGCCCAATTTGGTATCCTTTCATATGCCCTATTTTTTTCCCTTCTTTGTCTCTACTGTTGCACCTTTTTTTAATTTTACTTTCAAACCCTTTTTGTGTCATTGCTTGTATCTTGTTTTGATGGCTAGTTTAACATCCAATTCTACTCCCAATTTTGCATCCATGCTTACATCCACTTTTGGCTTCTTATTTAAAGTTTTACTTTTATTTCCATTTATGACCCCCCCTATGGGTTCATTTTACTAATTTCATTTACATAGTGAAATATATTAAAGTTTCTAAATCTCATTTTGTTGTAGGATTTAATGCATAGTTAGAAGAACGCAAAACCCTCTGAGTTTATCCCAGAAACTTAGGACAAACCAATTAAGAGAAAGGTTGTTCTAAGGCTCGGGATTCTGAGTAGATCAAGATGTAGAGTATAGATTAAGAAAAAGAGAAGGAATTCTTGTGAGTCGTAGCATGCAGGTCTTCTTGGAGTTTTTATTATAGCTAGGAAGCGCTCCTAGCTATCTCCAAAGCTTGGTCCTACACATAAGAGAGAGAATAAATCAACCTTCACAGCATAATATCTTGATAATTGAAACTATTAGAAACATATAAATATTGTTGAATAAATAAATATAAACCAAAATCCCATACATTTATTAGTTAAATAAAATAAGTAAAGAATGAATAGAAACATATGGAAGGATGAAAAATTGATCTATATTAATAAAGGAGTTGGATGAAAGTTACAACAATCAGATGTAGTTGCAGCAGCACCTCCCCCTAGTCCTAGCTCCAAAACTCTCCCACTCAAGATAGGTCTCAACAACGTGACGATATAAGAACTCTCATCATTTTCTCAATGGCCAAGCTTCTAATATATAAGAAAGTGAAGGCTATGAAGATTTCCAAATTCCTCATTAGTTCAATTTGGGCAAAATCTTTTGGGTGAATAATGTTTCCTCATATAAAAATGGCCTTTTCCACTTTTTAGATGCTTTTGTGCTTAGGAAAAAGCTTCCCCATGCTTTATGGCTCTTTCCCGCTTTTGTATGCTTTTATTTTTTTAAGAAAAAGCTAAATATGAGGATAAAGAGATCAAATTCCACCATATGAGTTTCCAAAAGTGAACAAGAGTGTCAAATTCAAATTCTAGTTTCCTTATGTTTAGTTTTTTTTTCAATATATATTTAGTTTTAGTATTTTGTATTTTCTAAAAAAATAAAATAGTTTTTGGTATTTTTTCAATAGGAAAAATTATATATATATATATATATATATTTTTATAAAAATGGATTTTAAACATTTCATTCATGCCCAATTTTTTATTTTATGATAGGAGTTTAAATTATAATATATAAAATTAACTTAATGCGATGTGTTGTGTCACTGAGATGGGTATTATACATCTCTTCCTTGCTAAGTTATAGAATGTGCTTGGGTTTTCTTAATGCAATAAAACTAATTATGTTATTCATCATATCTTGAAATGTTCATCTTGAACCTAATAACACAATAAAGTTAAAATAGGTTTGTCTTTGTCATTTGTAGATCTTTGTCCCCATTAATCTTGGTCTTAATAGATTAATTGTCTTATGGTGGCCTTGAGTGGTCACTTTCATTAGTTGCATGCTTTATAGTTTTTTGTTAGTGACATTTTTTAGGCTTGATAATATATAAAGAATTTTTTTTTCGGAAAAATCACATTGAAGATTTGGGTCGACTCATTTCGAACCAACAAGTGTGATTCATCTTCAGGACACAATGAAGAAACAGATCTAGGAAGAGGGTTAAATAGGAAGACAGGTCAACCTAACAACTAGATGAAAACGATTATGTTCGACTATGGGAGGGAGAGGGGATACATTTGTAATATTTAATAATAATTGTTATATCTGATAATATTCTCTTCATATTTATTTATTTATTTTATTTTATATTAACAATTATATCTGATATATATATATATATATAATATATTATATATTAATATAATATATATATATATAATACGAAGAATTCTTAATAAACCCTATTCATATTAATGAATAATATAAATGTTAAATTGTATACTAGGTTATATATATCTAATATATATATATATATATATATATTATAAATAATACGAAAGAATTCTTAATAAACACCTATTCATATTAATGAAATAATATAAAATGTTAAATTGTATACTAGGGTTATATATATCTATATATATATATATAATATATATATATATATATAATTAAAAATATAGAAAGCACCTATTCATATTAATAAATAAAAATAATGTTAAATTGTTTAGAAACAATTTATATAAATCACTATGTATAAATATTAATATTAGAATTATTAATATTTTTATTAATATTACCATAAAATTATTTATAAAATTATTAGCAAATGCTTGATAATATGTTATTTAATTTATCAAAATGTGTTATTGTGCATATTATTGTTAAATGTTAATATTAATATATTGGTTTTTGAGCATTGTTTAGCAAAACGTTCCCAAAAGGTTTATAGATTGTATTTTATAATGCAAAGATTCATTGCTTGATGAAATTGTTTTGGATATTTTTTTTAATGATTCATTGATTGATGAAATTGTTATGGATATTTTTTTTAAGTAAGTCAAAAATCACGTCTTTTTTAGATTTTCATTGGTCAATTTCCCTTAATGCCATCATGTTCACCATTCGGTCCCAGCTAAAGGAAATATAGGAGTCATGAAGTGGAATTGTCCAAACACTTAAATCTTGAGACATGTTTTTTTTAGTCATATTATACTTCCTTTCTGTGTAAATTCTCGATGAAAATAGTCTCATGGAACATGAGGGGCCTCAGAAATAAAGGAAAACAAATACTTCTAAAAGAAAAATGGTACACAAAGCACCCATCGATAATGTTGACATAAGAAACAAAAATATTAAGTGAGGTTCTACCTCATATAATTAGCAAATGGGGGAGGAATTTCCAAGTAGTATTAATTGATGCTTAGAGATACTTGGGTGGAATGGTTATTATTTGAAATGATCAGGACATCAAAGTTACTAATATGTTTACCTCTTTTCACATTATGACAATGCAATTTTAGTTAATTAACATCGAGGACTACTACCATGTATCAAATGTCTATGGCTCCAATATCGCAAATGGAAAACCTATATTTCTCAATTCTGTTTCTAGCACAAGTAATTTATAGTCCCCATATCCATGGATTATTGGGAGTGACTTCAATATTATCAAGTGTCTCGAGGAAAAGAAAGGATGAATCACAATGTTTAACAAGATATTTTGTAAGCTATACCATTAAATCCATAAAGTAGTCTCCATTAAAGTTGTCAAGAAATGAGTCTCCAACCCACACATGTGGATCAATGAGATATAATACATGTGTGTGTGGTGACTAACTTAATACATTGTTCTAATAACTCCACAAACTTATGTACTTCACTCCGTCACATAAATTGACAGTAGTGTGACATAAGTAAACCAAGAGTAGATATTAAACCCTTAGGCAACAAACATTCCATAGATCCTCAATTAGGTGCTTAAATTATGAAGTGAAAATGCAAGGGTAGACTTAGATAAATCATTATAGTGTATCTTTAATGATTTTGGCTTTCACTTTTTGATTTTATTTCATCCCAAATGACAAAAGGGAAATATTTTTCCACAAATCTATGAATTCTTAATCATAAAGGCGTCATGCGATGAAAACAAATTAATGATGTTATTCTCTATGAAAATGATGGGGATTCTTGAGAAAATCTTATGCTTGTGGATGTCTCCTCTCTCATTGAGAGGGAGTGAGGGTAGACACCATATTATCCATGTGTCATGTACTATGGCTAGGACTAATAGCCGTAAGCCTAGTAAAGGCACCAGTAGGGAGAATGGTGGATTGGATAAACATATGGGACCAACATTCTTTAAGAATTTGTATTTTGACAAGGACTAACCGCCATAAGTCAAGTACATTAATCCAAGATAAGAATAGTCATGAGGATTGACATTTACTGGTGTCAAATAATATGATAGTGGATTAGGAAATGATCATGTGAGGACATACCTGGTGAACATCCTAGTGGGGTAAGTGCCTAGAGAGGCAGTGGTGTCCAAATTTATGCCTCCCAACATTGTGCTTTGATCTGATGGAGAGATAAAATTGTTAGTCAAGGCCTTTCTATTTTGACAATGTTGGCTATGATGATGTAAATCATCATTGATGCTTATCAATCTAGATCCCTTCTTATATGAATATTTCAACTTGAGAGTACTTTTTTGTCTCAATATGAGTACCTCCCTAGTTTAGAGGGAGCGTCATCATCTTCAATATTCTCATTATCATCACCATCATCATCGTCATTTCATTATCCTCATAATCACCATTCATGTCATCATCATCATCATCATCATCATCATCATCATTATGGACATTGTAGTCATTTTCTAATAATTATAGGTATCATAAGAAATATCATCAACCCAAAAAATGTTACGAGTGCTCGAAAAGGGTTGTTAGGACACATGATATATGCAAGAGAAATAACAACGTTATTTTTTAGAGATATTGATGATCATCATCATCACTACCATTATCATCGTCATTATAATTTTCATCATCCCCATCATTATAACTAATATAATTTTTATCATAATTGTTGTCATCTTCATCATGAACTTCATAATCATCATTCACGTCATTGTTGTTGTTGATGATGGCCAAGATGAAAATAATGATAATGGTGATCAGATGATGATGACTTGGAAGACGTAACCAAAGATAATTATTATGATTATCACCACGACAACATTAAAAAATTGGGAAGAATGGCCAAGGTCATTAGCATCGTCATCATCATTGTCATTGTAACCCCGATCGTATTTTTCATCATTTTCATTATCATAACAATTGCAATTCATGTCATCGTCATCATCTTCATTATTGACATTGTCATCGATTGTTCATAATTTTCAATGTTATAAGAAATATCATCAATGCAAAAAATATGATGTGTGTTGGAAGAAAAAGTGAACAAAACAAATGCGGGTAAAAATAAACGTAAAATTGGATGAAGAGTGGACACAACATAAGTAGATGCAAAAAAAGATAGAAAAATTGACACAATTAGATGAAAAAGTAGATGCAATATTTGATGCAAACCTGAACACAAAATAGGATTCAAACATGGATGAAAAAGTGGAAGAAAACATGGGAACAATAGTAGGCATAAAACATAGCATGAATTGTGGTGAAACAAATGTGGATACAATAATGAATGTAAAAAAAAGAAGACACAGACTTGAATGCAAAAAGGAGGAAAACTTGGATGCAAAAATGGATGTAAACATGGGTGTAATAGTGGACAGAAAATTATTTGCAAAATTGGACAAATCAAAAGTGGATGTAAAAGTAGATTCAAAATGGGATGCAAAAAACATAAACAATATTTGATGCAAGCTTGGACACAAAAGAAGATGCAAATGTGGATGAAATAGTGGAATAAAATGTGTTTCAATGATAGGCATAAGATATGGCACAAATCATAGCTCAACAAAAGTCGATGAGAAAGTGGATGTAATATTAGACATGAAAAAATATGCATGCTATAAGGGATGTAAAAGTGGATGCAAACACGAGTGCAATAGGAGAAACAAAATTGGATGCAATCGAAGTACATGCAAAAGAAGATACAAAATGAGATGCAAAAGCCAACACAAAAGTGGATGCAAAAATAGATGCAATATTTTATGCAAAAGAGGATGCGAAGATGGATGCAAAATTGGAAGCAAATGTGAGTACAACAGTAAGTACAAAACATCCCACAATTTGTGTCACAAAAAAAGTGGATGTAATGATAGATGCAAAAAAAGAAGCAAATGAAGATGCAAAATAAGATGCAAAAATGGATGTTAAAGTGGGCGTAACATGGGTGCAACAATGGATGTAAAATAGGATTCAAAATTTGATGCAACAAAATTCGAGGCAAAAGTAGATGCAATATGAGACACAAAATCCGATGCAAAAGTGGATATGAAAATGGATGCAAAAATAGATGTAAAAGTTGATGAAAACCTAGATGTATATGAGGACGCAATCGTGGATGAAAATTTAGAAACAAAAAAGGGTGCAAAGGGAGGTGTCAAACTAGGTGCAAATTATCGCACAAGAAAAATGGATGCAATAGTGGACACAATAGCAGATGAAAAAGAGGATGTAAATATGGATGCAAAACAAGATGTAAAAGTCAATGCAACAAAAGTAGATGCAAAATTATATGCAAGACGAGACACAAACCTTGATGCAAAAATTGGCACAAAGGGGATGCAAAAAATATGCAAAAATGGATGCACAAAATGATTTAAAAAATGATGCAAAAGAGGATGCAAGAGATGATGCAAAAGCTGAGGCAAGTGTAGGCGCAAAAAGTGGATGCAATAGAGGATGCAAAAGTTGGTGAAACGAAATTAGGTGCCAAACTTGATGCAAAAAATGGTGCAAAGGATGGCACAAAACTTGGCATAAAACTTGGTGTAAAATCTAGTGCAAAACCTATTAAAATACCTGGTGCTAAACTTGAGGTAAGACTTGGTGAAAAACTCAGTGCAGAATTTGCGTCAAGTTTTGCGCCATATTTGATAAATGGACACAAATAGCACCAAAAATGGGCTCTAGATGCAAAAAAGGAAGTAAAAAGTGATGCTAATCACAGGGTTTTGTTGTAGTGCATGTAGCTGCTCCATTCTGTGCTTTTGGGCTTCTGATAGACTCATCCCCAGCTGAACTGCCATCTTGAAGGTCTTGATTTGAAACTCAATGGGGAGCAAGACTTCCTTCCCATAAACAAGTTCATAGGGAAAATGTCCTGTTGTGTTCCTCCATGTAGTTCTGTAGGCTCATAAGGCTTCAGGAAGCCTGTCTGCCCAATCTCTTCTGTGGAGATGAAAAGTCTTGGTGATGATGCTCTTAAGAACTTTATTTGTGGATTCCACTTGACCATTTGCTTGCGGATGGTATGGAGTAGATTTTCTATGCTTGATTTTGTATTCCTCCATTAGCTTCTCCATCAATTTAGATGTAAATTGACTTCCCTGATCTGTCACAATTTCTCTTGGGACACCAAAACGAGTAAAAATATCCTCAAAAAGAAATTGAATAACTGAATTTTCAGTGGCAGAAGGCAATGCTTGGCTTCTACCCATTTAGTAACATAATCAGTGCAAACCAATATATACTTCTTTTGTTTAGATGGTGGATTAATAGGTCCAATGAAATCTAAAGCCCATTTCTCAAAGGGTTCGATGAGTACCTGTGGCTGTAATGGAATTTCATTTGAAAGAGTTGGTCTCCCAACTCTTTGGCAGCTGTCACACCTTCTAACATATTGCTTTGCATCTTTGAAGAGAGAAGACCAATAATATCCTAAAGAAAGGATTTTATAGGCCGTCCGCTTGTCAACAAAGTGTCCACCGCATGGTTCATCATGACATGCCTTAAGGATGTCAGGCATTTCATATTCCCAAAAACATCTTCTGATCACACAATCTAGCCCTATTTTGAACAATTCATTAGAAATCCATGAATACTTTGAGCTCTCCTGAATGATTTTCCTTTTCTCATTAGGAAATAAGTGTGGAGGTAGCTTCCCTGTAACCAAATAGTTAGCAATATCTGCATACCAAGGAGTTTTAGTAGTTACTGCAAACAGATATTCATATGGAAACTTATCCTCTACGAGAGAATCTTCGTTAGTATTTTGGATTCTAGACAAGAAATCATCTACTGTATTTTGTTTCCCTGGTCTACCCAACACAGTAATATTGAATTCTTGTAGAAGTAAAATCCATCTTGTAACTCTGCCATTAGTAACAGGTTTTTTCATGAGATATCTAATTGCAGAATGATCAGTATGGACAAAAGTTTCATAGCCTGTTATATAGTGTCTAAACTTGTTGATTGCATGAACAGCGGTTAAGAACTCTTTTTCAGTCACAGTATAATTTAACTCAGTGGGAGTCAAATTTTTACTGGTGTAATAAATGGCATAAGGAACTAAATCCTTTTAACCCAACACAGCTCCTAGAGCTGTATCTGAAGCATCTGTAGAAATATGGAAAGGAAGTTTCCAATTTGGTCCTCTCAAAATGGGTGCTTCAGATATTCTAGTTTTTAAAGCTTCAAATGCAGATTGACAATCAGGATCCC
>APFE030463538.1:0-14444 GCA_000404065.3 Pinus taeda | reverse complement strand
ATCTAATATTTTCACTCTTCTTTTCTTTCCCAACTCTGAGAAATCTGACTCTCTTCTATTTTCCATAAATGCAATTCTCACAGAAGTTCAAATCAACATTCTTTAAACCTGGCAACAAATTCCTTGAGTGAAGAATCTTCATACCCTTCTCACTCATGTGTCCGAGCCTATGATGTCATAATGCTGCATCTGCTCCTTTGGAAGTTAAAGCATTAACAGAGTTAGAAATACCATTACATAAATACAATGTACAAACCTTTCCACGTTTTGCAATTACCAAGGCTCCTTTGGTTACCTTCTAAACTTTATCTGTGAAAGTTGTCACACAACCTTCACCACCTAACTGCCCTGTTGAAATCAAATTTTTCTTTAGATCTGGAACATGCCTTACCTCTTTTAATAGCCATTGGTTTCCATTCTGCTATTTTACAAGAACCTTCTCCATTCCAACAATTTTACAGGGTTTATCATCACCCAAACGGACTTGTCTAAAATCTCCTTGAACATAGTCATGAAAATATTTCTTATCAAGTGTGACATGGAATGAGGCCCTTGAATCTACGACCAAGGAATTAGTAATATTTTCGAAAGAAAGAATCAAAGCATCTTGTAACACCTCACCTGTCACATTTTCTTCATGATTGTTTTCTTATTGTGCATCTCCTTATTTTCCCTTCCGAGATCTACAGTCTTTATTTAGGTGTCCTTTCTTTCCACATTTCTAGCACACTATCCCTGATCTGGACTTGGATTTGCCTTTCCTTGATTTACTGCAATATTTTGAGCTCTTTCCTCTTTCCATTCTTCTTCCCCTAGACTTTGCACTCAACGCATTACCCTATGTCTCACTAGAGCTTTTCCATCACATTTCCTCACTAAGGAGAGCACCGACAACATCATCAAACTTTAAAGTACTAGATCTAGAAACAGAGTTACTAATGGCCATTACTAAACCATTCCAACTTTCTGGCAATGACCACAAGAATAACAGAGCTCTAACTTCATCATCAAAGTTTACCCCTACAGAACTTAACTGACTTGTAACTGTATTAAAATCATTTATATGATCTGCAACTGATCCACCTTCCGACATCTTCATATTAAATAATTGTTTCATAAGAAATACCTTTTTTGAGGCCGAGTGTTTTTCATATAGTTTCGCCAATGCCTGAATCAAACCCTCTGTTGTTGTTTCCTTCAAAATGTCGAAGGCGACCGACGCTGTGAGGCACAACCATATTGTTCCAAATGCCTTTCTATCGAGAATGTTCCATTCTTCATCTATCATACCCATCGGAATCTTTGTTTTTCAGCTTAATGGTAGGTACAGATCTTTCTGATACAGATAATCTTTCATCTGCATCTTCCACAACAGGAAGTTTTGGCCTTTAAATTTCTCGACCTTAAGCTTACCATCTTCCACCATTGTTCCCACTTGAATGAGAAACCCTTTTTTCCTGCAAGTTTATTAGCCAAATAGACCTTTGGCTTTGATACCAATTGTTAGAAAAATATTATATATGACATAGAAATGTAAGACATATAATATGCTGAAAAATCACAAACACATAAAACCAGAGAGACACAGATATACGTGGTTCACCCAGTTTGGGCTACGTCCACCCTGAACAGCCAGGCCTTCCTTTCTATTATCCAACAAAATGAAGAGACACAACCTATAGAAGATTCACTATAATATCCTCTGTTTTCTCTCACAGTCTCACCTATATGTTTCTCGCTCTGAGAGTACACATATATTCAACAACCTCAATACAATACCCTCATACAAAAAGAAGGATTTCCTTCTAGGGCAAAAAACCCTAAAATAAACATAAATTCTATTGTCAGATCATCCGCCTAATGAACGGCCCAGATTGACTAGAAATTATTATACTTTTACAAGGCAATTTTACATATGTTTTTAGCTTCGGGGGCACTTCCCTTAAAACCCCTGCCGGGGGACCACTGGCCCCTGGAGCCTCCAACCGGAGGGATAGCCCCCCCAAACCCCCGAAGGGGAGACAAGTCCCCCCGGCACCCCTTGCATGGAGGGGTGTACAATCTTCCTGAGGTATACATCCAGTTGAAACAAAGACCTCTAAATTAGGATGATAATCATGCTCCACACCCAACACAATGTACATGACCAGAAATCATATGCGTCAGTTTTTTTTAATGTCTTAAATGAAATATGGTATCATGATAAACAAATGCCCATGTGTTAAAATGGCCTCATGTAATTTTTTAGCGAGCTAAGTAATTTTAAAATGCCTTATTAAATTCATTTCAAAGGAGGCCTTATGACATAAAGGTTATATAAAAGGTATTTTTTTTAGCTAGAAGGTGAATTATAAAAAAGAAGAAGAAGGGAGCGCTTCATTTTTTTAAAGAGTTTTTTTTTTTAAATATGAGATTTTAAAAAATGGAATTTTTCTAAGTTAGCGCTCGGTGGTGTAATATTTTTGTGAAAGTCTTGTGAAAGTGTCATTTTAGTAAATAATTTTTGGAAGCAAGATCTTTGTAGAGTAATTTGAAGACTTGCTTGTTTGAAGAAGCCAAGCAACAATGATATTTTTATTACAGTGAGATGCGATGTCTGTAATTAGTTTTTCTTGTTGAGTAGTAGTGAGCCAACACTCAATAAATGGGAAAATCCAAGAGACTTCAAAAGTCAAAGTGACAACAAGAGATGTTTGAGATTTTTTTAGATCTAGAAGTGAAGAGGAAAAAGGATTCATTTGCATTGACATGCATAAAAGAATCTGTCAATGACAACATTCTTCCCTTGATTTCAGAAGCCAAGACAGCCAAGGAGGCCTTGAATACCCTTGAGAGGATTTTTGGTGCAAAGAGGAGCATTGAAGTTGACGATGAAGGTGGATCTACAACAATAGATCTACATCAAGATGAAAAATTTGTTCAATCCCACTATGCACAGCTGCAAGTAAATGAAGATTTGGTATATTTAGCAAGAGCTTAGCTTGCTAATGAAACTTGGTGATTCCAACAACAGAGCTAGCTGATGACAATATGATGATTCTAGCAATGGAGCTTGCTGATGATGATTTGGTAAATTCAGCAACAAAATTTGCTGATGAAATTTTGGTGAATCAAGCAATAGAACTTGTTGAGGACAATGAAGTTGCCATTGTAGCAGTCAATGCTGTGGTGAATACAACAATTAATATTGTTTATGTAACTTTTGATGAAGAATTATTGGTTAATGATTAATGGTTGCAGGTGATGCAAAAAAAACATCATATTGACATGTTGCTATTTGGTGAGATAGTGGAAGACAACCTTATTGCAGCAACACATGTTAGCACAGAAGTCGAAGAGACAGAGATAGTGACAAGGACACAAACAAAGATAAAGGTAGAAGCACAAAAGGAAGAACAATAGAAGGAAGCTCTCATTACAGAGTAGAAGGAACAAAACCAATGTGGTTATGCAAATAGTTTTAATTCTAACATTGATTTCTAGTGTGCAGGTACACAAAATGATTATGAAAAACCGTTAAATTTCCTTGAAGCATAGCTTGCAACACCATGCCTTGAGAAAGTCTGCAGAGAAGACGCAGAAATGAACCTTGAAGACAACATGCATGATGAAGAAATTAATGAAATTTTCACATATTAGAGTCCTGAATAGATGAAATTGTATAATGGTCTTATGTTGTAGGAGATATATGATGAAAAGAACACTACATAAGATAATATGTGGCAATAGCCCACATACAAATCATTTTTTGAAGAAGTCCACGATATGCTTCATCAACTTGGAACAATGGAAGACCTGCGCCAACAAATGAAGAAACTGAGGTTTGAAGGATACACCAAAGATAAAAAGTTCAAACAATTTAGAGGCTATAGGATCTAGAAAAGAGAAGAAGAAAAATTGAAGTCAATTTTTAAATTGTAAACCTAGCTGAGACATAGACCAACATGTATCTTAATTGAATTTTTTATGTGGTTGTAATTAAGGGGGAGTGTTGGACAATCTAATCCCAACAACTTGTTAGGTGTCAAAATCGTCCCCTCCAAGTGTCCTGGTCTCCACATTTTGGTCTCTTCAATTTTTATCAACAAATAGTAAAGTAGCGTTATCGAAGGGAAAAAAACCTACTAGCTTTTAAGGGCCCTAATATCACTCTTTATCTGTAACCAACCATATCCTACATTACCAAATTATAAGAAAGAGCTCCTTTTTTATTTCTTTTAAGAAGACGAGGTTATTGCAACTCGTGGTAACATAAAATTTTCTCACCTATGATTTTCTGCAATTACTACAATCCAGAAGAACTTGTCTCCAATAACCCCTTCGGTTATATTGTAAAAACTTGGGTGAGGATTATCAAGGGAGATTAGTCGTGTATGCACCAATAGAATGCCAACCAATATTCTCACCATAGTTGTATAGGATGCAATACCTCCGCTACGAACCAAAAGAGCCTTACAACGAGAGTGAAATGGAAAAACTTCCTATCGTTGATGAAGCCCTAACAACAAAGTCATCAATATTTGACACCTCATAAAAGCTTAATTAATTTTGAGAGTTACAAGGTACACACTAGGGAATCCAACGCTTACCAATTGGCACAGATGTAGATCCATCGACTCAAATGAATCAATGTAACAATTTACAAACTAGGTTGGCGATGTGATCTCATGTTAAACTCACTACTATAACCATAATCCATAGTATAACCTTTGTGAAACATTGTGCAAAAGGATTTTGATGCTACGAAGCTATAAGGTAAAATATTTCATGATGTATTACCTAGAGCATATATTGATATAACTAATATAACAATTAAGTGTTGACGAAAGGAATATGTTTCTTATTGTTCCTTATAAAGGAATTATAAATAAGGTAAGTAGCACTTACAATTTAAATTCAAAGTGACTCATGATAAATTAATATATAAATATGTCTTTTAGAGAGCTTTTCAAATTAGGTGTCATGTTTAAAAAAACAAATTAGGTGTCATGTTTAAAAAAAAATAAAGGGAAAGAGAGATAATTCTGGAAAGGATGTTATAAATAGAGTAGACTTTAATATCAAATGTCTAACTTGATTGGCACTTTGAAATTAGATTATCATTTTATTACAATTATCCCTAATTTAAATATGGAATTTTATAATTGTTTAGGAGTAAAATATGGAATTGCATTTAATTGCACATACCTAATTTAAATATGGAATTTTATAATTGTTTAGGAGTAAAATATGGAATTGCATTTAATTGCACATACATTATACATTCTAGGAAATTTTCCTACCGGAGGTGTACTTGAACATTCTAGGCAATTTGTTTCCTTCATGGATATGTATTTGAATGACACTTTCTATGTGAGTCTATTTTTAATGTATACAAGAGAAAGGTTTTTGAAAAAAGGCTAGAATAAAAATAATGTATTTTTTTTATGTGTTCGTAAGTTGTAATGGCTTAACATTGAGTGGTTGTCTAGTATGTTAAGTCATCTACTTTCAGCAATATTGAGTACTCGTATAAGTTTCCACATATTAAGTGTTTTAATAAGTTTCCATGCTAGATAATTTTGCAAGTTGTAGTACTCAATGTCACTACATTTGTATAAATTTTAACTTTTAATCTTTTATGGAGAAATATAATCAACCTCAACAAATTATAAGTGAGAAAAATTTGATCATAAGTAAACTTTTGTTTATATTTTTTTTATCCCAAAAATGTACTAAATAAAATATTAAATGTAGTTGACATTGAAACCCATTTGAATCAAATTTTTTACTATTTCCACTTTTCTTTTTTTTACATATTTATTACTTTTAATTGAGAATTATATATATATATATATATATATATATATATATATATAGATATATATATATATTATTTTAATTAAAAACTATACCTTTCTATGTAATCTCTATGAATTCATTATATATACTAATTTTGTATTTCTTTGAGATAATAAAGTTTGTAATCATAATAACAATAATGATCATTTAATTTTAAGATCACCACCAAGCTAGATACTGATTTGGTGTAGGGGACCCTTAAATCAACCTTGTATTTATCTTAGGGTTTATATACCACGAATTTATAATATTAGTCCCTTGGGTTTAATATTATTCATGTGGTTTTATAATAGCTTGAGTTTGTATTATTAATCCCTCAGGTTTATTATTCATTTTCATTTATAATATCAATCTCTTGGGTTTATTAATCTAAGGGTTAATATTCCTAGGGAATAATATTATTCATAGGGTTTATAATGTTAATCTTAGGATTTATTATAAATCGCTTGAGTTTATAATGATGGTAAATCATGGTCCAATGTCAAATTGCGAGAAAGATTATCTCCATATGAAAATGAAGCATGGTCAACCATTGTCAACCACAGTCGATAATGGTCAACCATGGTCCAACATCGCATTTAGACAAAGATTGTCTAAATATGAAAATCAACCATGGACAACCATGGTCAACCATGGTTAGTCATGGTCAATCACTGTCAACCATGCTCGGCCATGGTTAGCCATGGCTCAATGTCACATTGTGACAAATATTGTCTAAATAAGAAAATCAATCATGTTCAACCATGGCAAACTATGGTTCAACGTTGTATTGTGCCAAATATTATCTCAATATGTAAATCAACCATGGTCAACTGTGTTTATTTTAGCATTTATAATAATTATCTAGGGTTTGTCATAGGATTTTCTCGATATGAAAATCAATCGTGGTCAACTATGTTCAACCATTGTCGAATGATGCATTGTGACAAATATTGTCTCAATATGAAAATCGACCATGTTCTAACATGGCGCAATGTTGCATTGTGACAGATTATCTCAACATTAAAATCAATCATGGTCAACCATGGTTCAATGTCACAGTGTGACAATGATTGTCTCAATATGAAAATTAGCCATGGTTAATCATGTTCCAACATAAAATTATGACAAAGATTGTTTCAATATGGAAATAAACCATGGCTAACCATGGTCACATTGTGACAAGGACTACCTCTTGGTCCAAATGTCACATTGTGACAACCATGGTCATCCATGGTCAACCATGTTCAATGTCGCATTGTGAAAAACATTGTCTGAATATGAAAATCAACCATGATCAACCATGGTCAATAATCATGGCCACACTGTGACAAATATTATCTCTTGGTTCAATGTCACATTGCGACAACATGGTCATCCATTGTCAACCATGGCCCAACGTCGCATTGTGACAAAGTTTGTCCCAATATGAAAATCAACCATGGTCAACCTTTTTCCAATGTTGCATTGGGATGAAGGTTGTCTCAATATGAAAATAGATCATAGTCAACCATAGTACATCATTGCATTGTGACAAAGATTGTATCAATATGAAAATCAACCATTGTCAATTATGGTCAACCATGTTTATTTTAGGGTTTATAATATTTATATTAGGTTGTATATACCTTGGGTTTATTATTCCCTTGGGTTTATAATATTTATCTTAGGGTTTATATACCTTGGTTTTATAATATTAATCGCTTGGGTTTAATATTATTCCCTTGGGTTTATACTACCTTGGGGTTTTAGAATTAATCCCTTGGGTCTATAATATCAACCCCTTGGTTTTATAAATCTAAGGGTTCATATTCCTAGGGTATATGAAAATCAACTATAGTCAACCATTATCAACCATTGTCAATCATGTTCAACCATGGTCCAATGTTTCATTTAGAGAAAGATTGTGTCAATATGAAAATCAACCATGGTCAAACATGGTTAACCATGCTCCAATGTTGCATTGTGACAAATATTGTCTCAATATGAAAATCAATCATTCTCAACCATGCTTAAGCATGTTTCAACATCGTATTGTGCCAATTATTGTATTAATATGTAAATCAACCATGGTAAATCATGTTTATTTTAGCTTTTATAATATTTATCATACGGTTTATATACCTTGATACATAATGTTTATCTTGGGATTTATCATAGGATTTTCTCAATTTGAAAATCAATCATCATCCAACATCGCATTCTGACAAATATTGTATCTATATGAAAATAAACCATGGTCAATCATGATCCAATGTCACATTGTGATAAATATTGTCTCGACATTAAAATTAATGATGGTCATCCATAGTCAACCATGGTCCAATGTCGCATTGTGACAAGGATTGTATTAATATGAAAAGTAACCATGGTCAACCATGTTCCAACATCACATTGTGGCAAATATTATCTCAATATCAAAACAAAGCATGGTCAACCATGGTCATTAATTATGGTTGCATTACGTCCAATGTCACATTGTGACAAATATTGTCTCAATATGAAAATCAAACATGGTCAATCATGGTCAACCATGGTCACATTGTGACAAAGATTGTCTCTTGGTCAAATGTCACATTGTGACAACCATGGTTGTCCATAGTCAACCATGTTCCAACGTCGCATTGTGACAAATATTGCCTCAATATGAAAATAAACCATGGTCAATAACCATGCTCACAGTGTGAAAAAGATGCTCTCTTAGTCCAATGTCACATTGTGACAACATGGTCATCCATGGTCATCCATTGTCAACCATGGCCGAATGTCACGTTGTGGCAAAGTTTGTCCCAATATTAAAAAAAACCATGGTCAAACATTATCCAACTTCGCATTATGAGAAAGGTTGTCTCAATATGAAAATCAATCATGGTCATCCATAGTCTAATGTCACATTGTGACAAATATTGTGTCAATATGAAAATCAACTGTGGTCAACCATGTTTATTTTAGGGTTTATAATATTTATGTTAGGGTTTATATATCTTTGGCTTATATTATTTATCCCTTTGGTTTAATATTATTCCCTTGTATTTTTAGTATTAATCCCTAGGCTTATAATCCCTTGGCCCTTGTGTTTATAATATTTATCTTAGGGTTTATATACCTTGGGTTTATAATATTAATCGCTTGGTTTTATAATACCTTGGGGTTTTATAACTAATCCCTTAGGTTTATAATATCAATCCCTTGGGTTTATCAATCTAAGGGTTCATATTCCTATGGTATAATATTATTCATAAGGTTTATAATATTAATCCTAGGGTCTAATATAAATCCCTTGGGTTTATAATCATGTTCAACCATGCACAACCATGGTATAATCTCATATTGTGACACATATTGTCTCAATATGAAAACTAACCATAGTCAACCATGGTCAAATGTCACATTATGATAATTATTGTCTCAATAAGAAAATGAACCATGGTAAAACATGGACAACCATGTCTATTTTAGGGTGTATAATATTTATCTTAGGGTTTATACACCTTGGGTTTATAATATTTATCCCTTGAGTTTAATATTATTCCCTTGGGTTTTTAGTATTAATCCTTGGTGTTTATTATTCCCTTGGGTTTATAAGATCAATCCCTTGGGTTTATTAATCTAAGGGTTCATATTCCTAGGGTATGATATTTTTCATAGGGTTTAACATAAATTAGTTGGTTTTAATTAACAATAATAACAATATTTATATCAATAAAACAATATATTAATAATTAATAATGAATGATTTCATTCATTAATTTATTAATTCAAAATGATTAGTTAATTAATTATTTATTTTTATGAATGAATTAATTATTAGTAATGAATAACTAATTTATTAATATTATTAATTAATTAATAATGCTATAAATTTAATGAATAATAATAATACTAATAAATGTGATTGATATATGCCTTTGGTATATATCAATCACATTTACTAATGTGGTTTTGCTAGTCATATAATTTTCATTTTTATGGTTTTTAAGAGCAAACATAATTATAAAATACCTTAGAAACCTAAGAGCATAAGTAAAGACCTAACAATATCCATACATAGATTGTAATAAAAAAAATATCATAACTAAGCTTCATATATGGAAACAACAAAATTCATGCTTTTAATAATGTGGTTGATCAAATTTAGTTTATCTATATAAATATTGAAATCAATGTTTTAGTTTTATATAATAAAAAAAAACCATATATAATATATGAGTTATCAGTAATTTAAAAATAATAATAATAAGCATGATTTACACCATTTTATCATTTTTTAAAACAAAGAGCACAAGGATTAATATTATTCTCATTACATTACATTTGTTCTGTTGAATAATACTTATGTCTTAACATTCTCATGTCTTGCAATTATTGAGAGAAAATATACATTCTTCTCACTAGGAAACAATTTGTTGGTATCTCTTGTAACTAGGTTGATTTTGTTTTTGAATCCAAATTTCTACATTACCTTAGCATAATTGGCTTGCAAGTTTTCATATTAAACATTTTCGTGTCATCAATAACAAAGTTTGTTGGTTTGTATCCAAATTCCTTCATTGTCTTAAGGGAATTGACTTATATGGTATTGGTTTATCATTTTTCTCACTATGAAGTAATCCCTTACTCTCTCCAATAATAAAGTTCAATGTGTTTTTGAATCAAAATTCCTTTATTTCCTTCATGGAATTGGCATGAAAGATGTTAGCCTTTGCAAGAAAAATGTTGATCACGTGAACAATGGTCTGTAGAACTATATTTGTGAGGGTTATTTTAATTGCCAAGGGTGTTGAATGGACCCCATTTGGCTTTCATGCTCACAACTAAAGATGACATCAATTCAATGTTTTCTAAGTTATATACTCTCCTTTAAACATGCATTATTCCTCTCTACCTACATTTTACATTACGATACAACTTAATTACATAATCATTAGATATTTCTCTACTTACCAAATTCTCACATGGAATATGAGAGGACTTTCTAGCTCTATAGTTTCAAGATATGTATTGACCTTATTCACTAAAGACGAGCCTAATGAGGAGATTTAATAATGTAAAAGATCTAAATTTTAGAAAGGAATATAAAAAACCAATTAATTTTAAATATAAAAGAGATATTCATAATCCAAATGGAAATATTTGATGATATATATTTGTCTCTTTGTGGAACCATACAGTCTCTATCGATGGCATAGACCTTAAAATTGATTAAAATAGAGATCTTAACGTAAGAATGGCCTAAGAGCATGTGTATAACCAAAATACCTAAATTATAGGTGGTTGGAATTTTTTATCTAATGAGACGAGCCTAAAATTGGTGAGCTTACTTTTAGAGCCACCTAATAGTGGATTTTTAGAAAAAATAAAAACTATGCTAAGATCAAAATCGCTTGTACAAGCTTCTTTTGAAAACATTCATAGGGAAGCAGAGAGAATGATGAAAATTATTAAGGAATTGCAAGCCCTTCTCATCATTAAATACATTTTACATAGACCATGAATTTTCCAAAATCACCTATAGTTAATTGTTTGTAAAGATATCTAGAATTTCCATGAGTTCCCTGAAAACATCTTAATTGATAGTTACTTAAAGTATTTCTATAAAAATAAGTTGAACTAACAACTAAATACTTGAGTATACTAGTTAACAAGAGAGATTATTTTTAACACCCCACTTAATCTCAAATTTTACATCAACACTAAAAATTCCTAAATCTTGTCTTTGAAACTCAAAAACAATTCCTCTCAATGGTTTGGTGAAGATATCTATTAGTTGATCTCTAGATCCACAAAATTGAACTCATATGTCACCATTGTTGACAATCTCATGAATGAGGTAATAGCAAGTATCAATGTTCTTGTTTTTCTTGTGAAACACATAGTTCTTTGGCAATGCAATTGTTGAACAATTGTCAAAAAAGATAAATGTTGGCTCCTTCTCAACATGTGCAAGATCTTTCAAAAGTATTCTTTTCCATATTGCATGGAATTTTATTGTACAAAGCTAATACATATTTCACTTCTATAGAAGAAATTGATACAATTAAATATATTTTAGAATCCCATGAGATCAAATTTGTATCCAAATGAGATGGAATATTATTACAATGTAAGAAAATTGGGACAAAGTTATGATTAGGATAGAATTTAACATGTTGATGACCATATGGGTAGAAAAAATTATTGAAGAACTAGTGAGCACAACATATAGCACTCATGTATCTTGGTAGATGGATTTATTTTTATATGGACGTCAATGATTAATTGTTTGTAGGAAGAAGCAAAAAAAATCTTATTATAATAATAAATTATATGTAGGTACAAGAAGAAACATACTCCATTGACTAAAGAAGGTGACAGTGAAAGCAAGATGAAGAAAGAAGATGTTGCAACTAAATTAATGTGAAATAAGATGATCACAAAGAGAATGATGTGACAATTTAGAGAATTGCATGGTAAATTTAATGATGAAAACACAAAAAAGAAATGAATGTTCTGAACATGTAGGAATGAAGAAGAAAATAAGCATGGTAAGAATAATAGTATATAATATTGATGAAAAACAATATATCCATGAAAAATTAATCGTTACATAATTTAATATTTTCTGATGTTTTTGGATAATAGAAAATAAAGGGCCTTTGATCCAATGTTTTTATAAGGCATATGTTGGCATGAATGGAAATTTTTTCATTGTATGTACATGTATCAATGATGATGTAAACCTAATGAGGTGTCTATACCCCAAAACCCTATTACATTGAAAAATCCATGGTGCTCTACAAATCACTTTGACAAGGAAGGTTTGTGGTCACCTAAAACCACTAAAGTGATACATTGTTTGTAGTATGCCAAAGAACATAAACCATTGATATTTGTGCTAAGTAGAAACAACATAAACAAATTGATGGCACATATTATTTATGATAAGTATAAACCATAGAAACCCCTTGTTGCAATGTGTTATTTGTGGTGAGCAAAAACTACTTGAGGTATTTATGATTGTAATGGTTAAGGGCAAGCCAATGTAAAACCTAAAATTGTGATGGATGAGGTTGATCCACAAAAACCCATAAGTATAATGGTTACAATTCAATGATATAAAACCAAATATGTTGTTATGGGTAATCTAATGAAAACCCTAGATGATGATCGATAATTGTCCAAGGGGAGGGACATTATTTATGTGTTTGTAGGTACAAGATGAAAATTGAAGATGGTCGAGGATGAAGAATGACAAGACAAAATATCACAATAAGAAAAAATTCATTGGCTAATATTAGCAGGTGGGCTAGTTTTCCATGATTTTTCCAAAAACAAAAATGCTAATTTGTATTTTTTTAAATGATCTGCCAAAATTTTATAGTCATTAAAATTATTTTACCTTTGAAATTGCCAAAATTTTAAAGAAACTATATATAAAATCATTAGAAATTTGAATACTTTTACAAGTATATCAACAAAAATCTTACAATTTTCATATTAGGGACTAGTGATATTCACCAAGGTTTCTAAACTTTAAGATAAATCTCCATACTTAAAATTTTCCTCAACACGCAAAATACTTAAGGTGACGACAAATAGCATAGAATATGAAGATGAAGAAATGTAGATATCAAAGTGAGTTGAAGAATGCATATTCATATCACAAGTATTGTTTAAAGGGGATTATGAAGGAATGATTAAAACAATACCTAAAGCGAGGACAAAGAGTATAAGGAATGAAGATGAAGAAGGGAGAGATCAAAGAGAGTTGAAGAATGCATATTGAGATCACAAGTATTGCTTAAAGGGGAGTATGAAGGAATGATTCATATTTGTGAATTGTAACTAATGTTTTAATTTATTTATGAAATTTTATTAAAGTAGAACAACCATAAAAATTTACATGAAAATGTGATATGAAGAAAATTAGGGATGATGTTATGTATTTGATAAGCTGTTATGATCACCTGTATTTATATATCGGGTCATTTATACACAAAATACAAATGGGGGCATTAAACAATTACATTTTGGAACTATTGGAAGCTTCATGAGGCCTTCTAATGAATTTGTCGGAGCTCGCTAACAATATGGATGATCGAATGGTATGTTATCTATATGATGGTTTTATGATCGATTCCCAACTAGCGAACTTACTTCTAGATCCATCTAATAGTGGCTTTATAGCCAAAATAAAACCTATTCATGATGAAAACCGCTTAAAAAATATTATTTTGAAAAGATATATAGGGAAGCGACAAGAATGAGGAAAATGCTTGGGTCATTGGAAGCCCTTCTCATCATTAAATAGATTTACATAGACTAGTAATTTTACAAAATCAGCTATAACTAACTGCTTCTAAAGATATTATACTTTCCATGAGTTTCCTAAACATATCTTGATTGATAGTTGCTAAAAGTACTTTTCTAAAAATGGGTTGAACTCACAACTAACTACCTAACTAGACTAGTTAGTAAGAGAGATTATTTTTAACACCTAACTTAATCTCAACTATTACATCAACACTAACAATGCCTAACTACTGTCTTTGAATGTCAAAAACAATTATTCTCAATGGTTTGGTGAAGGTATCTACTAGTTGATATCCAGATCCAAAAAATTGCAGTGATATGTCACCATTTGT
>APFE030463537.1:0-11001 GCA_000404065.3 Pinus taeda | reverse complement strand
GAAGATGGTCACGAGTATGACCGAGTTCAACATGAATCATGAAGGTGTTTGTCAAGGTTGTGCAGCTAGGAAACACACTAAGGGACCATTCCCTTCTAGTGAAAGCAAGACAACCAATATTCTTCAATTGGTCCATTCTAACCTGTCTGGTCTGTTGACAGTCTTTATCAAGTTGGAGGAAGTCCTTTGGGAGCTTTGGCAAACAATACTTCTCTTCAATTTGAGCTATGGCACCAAAGATTTGCCCACTTACATTACAAAGCCTTACCTGGGGTAACAAAGATGGTCACAGGGATGCCCGAGTTCAACATGAATCGTGAAGGTGTTTTTCTGAGTTGTGCAGCTAGGAAACACAATAAGGGACCATTCCCTTCTAGTGAAAAAGACAACCAAGAGAGACCTTTGGGGAAGGTCAAATTCTTAGCCTTTTATAAGAGACTTGGAGTTGTGGAAGGACCCTCTCATGAGAGTCTCGCTTGAGTTGGACACTAAGCTTTGGGAGCTCCTTAGGGCTTGGGGTACTTCTTGGAGCTATGAGCGACCATAGGGTGAGTGGTTCACCTTCCCCTATACGTGCGATGTGTACAAGGTGAGTAGTTCACCTTCCCCTGTGATACCCCATGATGGTTGACATGTGTGTAGGGTGAGCCGTTCACCATCCCCTACGATTGATGATATATGCATAGGATAAGTGGTTCACCTTCTCCTATGACATATGAACAAGATGAGTGGTTGACCTTCTCCTGCAGATGCCCCAGCATACATCCTACCCATGTAGTCCAAGACTCATGGAAAGTACCTCTCATCTGGCCTATGAGTTGGAAAAAGTGGACAGGGACCATAACACTATAGATGGACGCATCGTGTACTGTTGTACTCCCTATGTCTAGGATGCATGGTGTTCAACAACTTGATCTGGGATCAAGTCTGATTGGGGTTCTACCCATGGATTGACTTCGGTCAATGGAGAGTGGCAACGTCTTGTGACTCACTCTTGATTGATTCTTCTTCATTAATAAATCAATGTTCAGCAGAGTTGAGATGAGATGCAAAGTCAGTACATGATGAAAACATGATGATGGATGGATTGGCAGGTGGAATTCTCCCTAGTTGAGAGGGATTGTTAAAATTGGCAACTAGGGCCAAATTCCACTTTGGACAGCTCATTTGATGGAGATGATTATTGCATTGAATTCCTCTTTTCAAGAGGACCAAAATCGACCTAAAAATCATTAAATTTGGATAAGCAAAAATGTGTTTTTGAATTTATGCCCACACGTGCAAATTGTCAAGGTCGACCACATCATCATGTAGGCTCATAAAGCCCAAGAGACATGTCTCTTCACACACAACGACTTGTCTAAATATGAGACCTCAAACCTCATTTGGCATCATCTCATCACACACATTCTTCTCTCTCCTCATCTAATTGGTCTGTACAGCTTATTGGGCATCTCTTTTCCGCACGTGTGGCAGCAGAAGGACAAATTGCAAGACGAATTACAGGGCCGAAATTTCAGAGTTTGTTGCATTCAACCAAACATTGTAGAAAGCTCAATTTTTCATCTTCAACCCAAGTTATAAATTCATTGTTTAGTTCTTTATCGCTAATATTGTTTCCTTTAACAGGTAATCTCAACATTTTTGCCATAGTTTCCTCGGACACCTCTAAAAAGGTACATCCATTTGTAGGATGAACATTGCTTTGGTTTAATGAGTTGTAATGGTTAGCTAAACAAAGTATTGCATCATGGTCAAAATGGATGGGTGGTAATACAGCTTTAAGTAAACCAGTGTTCAACAGGTAAACTTTCTGAGCAGTTTAGTTCACAATTTGACTCTAATTTGGATCTAAGAGCGTGTGTGTCAGTATTTGTAAGTGCATCTCGCGAATTTGGGTAAGGTATTGGTAAAAACCTCATTCTAGAGTTCAGTGGCCTTCCCAAACCTTGTAAATTCTATTGATTACTATTAATGCACTATAATGAGGCTTGAGATCTTACCTACTTTTTGGGAGTTGATACGATAAGTTCATTCGCTTGTTTCGTGCTTACGCAAGAACGAAAAATCAATTTTTTTACTGTAACAAACAGATGTAGAACCTTTTTCGAGGAAAATAAAACAATCGGATATAGAACCCAAAATGAGGAAAAATTCTTATGATTAGCCTAATAAAACTCAATGTATTGTTCCTCGATGGGGGTGATTAACGGAGCTAACGTGTGGGCATTCATGAATACCACATGGCCAAAACTGCGAGGACCAACCTCCCTGTCCTCTCAATGCACCTTGTGTACGGGAGATGGAAATGTAACTTGTGCGAGACCTCAATCACTCTTGAAACTCGTGGGAGGTGGCGTCCGTCAATGATTTATGGAGGGTAGCGAGGTTTGCTATCAGACATTTTGGGTTTGGTCTTGTTATGGTAAATGCAATTTGAGCTTCGAGCAAGGGAGCGATTGTTTCTGAGGGCACCCTGTCTAGGAGAGGTGGCGTGTTTATCTCTGGCGTCCCCTCCTCCGCTTACGGTGTGCATTCTTGTTAATTTCCAGTTTGGTATTCGGTTTATGGTCATCACGTGCAGGGAAGGATTCGGCCTTCTGGCTCTGATTTTGTTTTGTTGGTCTTGCTGGGGTCTGGTGGTATCCCCTGCGCGCTGGAGCGAAATTTGGCTCGTTGCCTTCAGCGGTCTCCTCTCAGGGTCTTGCAAGGTCAGGCAGTGTCTGTGGAGGGCGTGTGCTAGATTTTGGGTGGTTTGGTTAGCGAGGGTCCTATTCAAGGAGAGGGACTGTGAACTGCAAACCTAGGTCATCATTGCTGATTTGGAATTGCAGTTCTTTGCGTTCATTCTAGGTTGGTTGGTTGTGGTCCCGTCAGTAAGGGTGGGGCATTTCTCCTCAATGACAGTTGAGGTTTGTGACGTCACCCACTTGCCAACATAGGCTCAGTCATAATGCATCCGGCTCCCCGTTTGGCTCATTCCTCTTCGCAGCTTAAGCCCAATTCAGGAAGCCCAAGGGGCTACGCGTCTCCCTTGCGAGTCACAAATGGAAATAGGGACCACTAGCTCTAGGTGGAGCGTTATTAATGCAAGTCGCTCAGGACGGGTCGTCTTTGGCGGTCGAGGTGGCAGCAGGGTGAGTTGTTCTAGTCGGGTGGCTTCAGAGGCCAATGATGGTCGCAGTCATGGTGGCTTGTTGTGGGAGTCGCACCCCATGGAGTCAGCAACAGGGTGGGACAATTCGCCACGACGGTCTGGGGTGACGGGGGAAAGCTCGTAATTTGGGACGCACTCAGAGACAAGATTGTCGTTTAGAGCACTGTCAAGATTTGATTCAGTCAGTACTTGATCACTTGGAAACCTCGAAGCAAGTGAGGTAGGAGGAGCATGCAGAGCTCATGTCCACTTTAAACAAAAAGCACTACTTCCAGTGCCATGCCTAGGAGCATGTAGTGGAGGTCTGGTGAGGCCATTATATGTTATCTGAGAAAGTAGAGAAGTTGGAGGCTTGGATGGCCCACTTCGAAGAGCACATTCAATGCTCCTTTCGCGCTCCTCCTCCTCCAAGAACAGCTCTGGACAACCCAGCGCCCATCACTTCTGATGACTAGCATGGTTACAGTTATTTTACTTGTTTTATATGTTTACTGGTGCTTTTGGCCTCCTAAATTGTGCATTGTGTCTTTATATGTTTTTTTGTTTCTTTGTCATATGCTAATCGCAGTAATCAACAACCCTGATCAAGGTGAGACTAACTACATTTTGCTATTGTTGTACCTGCTTTTGGAAGAATGAATAGAATCTTGATTTACAAAAAAAAAAACTCAATGTACTGTGAGTTATTTTAACAATACACAACATTAACTCATTGTTATTAGGTTTGGCGCGAAACCAATGCGAAAGACAATCCTTCGAATGTCAACCATTTGATGAAAACAATGTTGAACGTTCAATGAATCGGATTTCTTTTACGACTTAACCCTCGTTTAGTTTCACGCATGAAATCAGCTATGGCCATTAATCTCTTTAAATCTAGACCCTCAAATTGTATCGAGTAGCTATAGGATCGTTAATATGGGCGCAAATTTCCCACGAATTATAGTCGTTGGATCTAGTGAATTGTCACCATTGGATCCCATCGAGTTTAGGTGCTAGGTTTAAACCGTGTGCATGTTCCAACCTGATATGAATGATATACATTAGATCAGAGTAATATGACTCGTTAGATGCCATCGAGTTGGAGCACTATTTAACACGTGTGCATGTTTGAATCTAACACGAATAATATCCATCCGATTTAAATATTATCAACCATCCAATCTTGTCGGGTTGTTGTGTTGTATTTAATGGGAGTACAAATTGTTACCCGATATAAAACCTGACAGCCAGATTAAATAACGTTGACGATTAGATCATATCAAATTTATTTTTGCGTGCTAGTTTCTACAGGGTAATAATCTACAGGATGGGGCATTGATTAACAACTAATAAACAAAGTAATTTGAAACTCCTAACACAAAAAATATAGCATAAGCAAAATTAAATACTCGATCTAAATCACACACACAGAATAGATTTATGCCCAATCACCAGTTCTTCATTAATAAATTAATCACAAAACTTAGTCGGGCTCTCGTACCAAGGACAATGGCTTAGCTAAGAAAATAAAATATTAATCACCAGCCTCACTAAATTCTCTTGGACCCAGCACACGTTCACTAAGGATCCTCTCTCAATCTTGTGCTAATGTTAGGTGTCTTAGCACCTCACACTACGCTCAATTTATAACTTTCCTAAGCTAAGATTGACAACCAAAATTAGTTCGTCAAGTTAACTAAAGATAAGTGACTTGATTTTAGTTAACTTTCTTATCTTTAGCTTTCTTTACTTTAACTGAAGTACAGGTCATAAATTTAGCTTATTTTCCATGCACATCATATAAACATGCATGCAACTCACTTGCACACTCTACATATCAAATGCAAGCTCCTAGCGAGGAAAATCAAGGTCCTTCTAGTCAACACACAAGACTAGAAGTACCTTTCGAGCTACAAAGCTCAACACTCCCTCTTAGCGAGGGAGGTACTTCTGGAAGAACCTCCTCCACCCAAATCTGTCTCCAAGCCCATCTCAGTATCTGTAGTTGTTGCCTCTAACATTGAAGCCTATCCTGCTACTTGATCTGAAACTTGAGCCAAGAACCTAACACCCAACCATGCTCCTAGGATCTTGCTCCTGAGTATCTGTCAATGTCATATCATACTAGTTCAGGCTCCTAGCAATACCTGAAGAATCACTCTTCCTCGCCACCTGCTCCCTCTTGGTAACTAACATTGATCCTGTGTCCAAGATCCTCTTAGATATACACACAAGTTGTCCCAACAACCTCTATGACTGCCCCTGTCTGATGCCAAGCACTACAGTTGCAACCAAGGTCACTCCCTCTGAATATAGAAACACTTGTCCATCTCGAAACAAAACTCTACATCCAACATCCTCCAAGGCTGATACTAAGAGCACATGTACCATCCACCCTAGAACAAGCAACATCCTTGTCACTTTCAGAAATCCTCCTAACTCTAGTTGGAATTTGACACATCCAACCCCCTTCACTGCATGTGTGGTGCTAGCTACACAACTCACACTGTAGTATGAGTTTGTCTCTAAAACACTGTGGAACACTAACCTCATCCCCGTCATATGACTGGACTAGACTCTCTATTGTCCACTAGCCATAACCCACTATCCTCACACACAACAATACTACTGTCGGAAACACAGGAAACTAGAGAAATTCCTTCTTGAATTTCTCTGTAAATTCATCAATCTCAATTGATGTTGATGCAGCCACATGATCCTCCTCCTTGTGTGGACATTGGCTCGCATAGTGACCAATCTTATGACAGGCAAAGCACTTCACTTTGCTCATGTCCTTCACGGAAGCAAATCCCCCACTTCCCCTTACTTTACCTTTGCCCTTTCTAGTAAGAGAAAAATCCTCATCATCCTTCCCATCATTTTGGCTTGCAGTTTCGGAATGTCTCCTTATCTCCTCCTTTACAAAGTCATCCCACAATCTATCCCAACTAGGCAGATTTTCTCATGCGACGATGCCATCAATAAAGGCATCTCACTTAAGAGGAAAGCCACTCAAGGCTAATCTTACCAACTCTTCATTGTCAATAATTTCCCCCACTACTGCCAAATCGTCTCTAATTTGAGTGGTCCTAGTTAAGTATGACACAATTGTGTCAGATTCAGACATCTTGGCGTTTCTCAATTTCTCCTTCAACACCATCTTCCTCTTTTGGTTTGTACTTGGCTACACCTTGGTTAAGGATGCCCATATCTCATAGGTACTTCTTCCTCATCACATGAGGTATAACATGGTCTTTAATGGAGTCCAGGATTATTCTCCTGGCCCTCACATTTACCTTATCAAACGCAACCAACTAACTAGGATTTGCAGGAATTTGAACGGCCTTCTCCATGTCCCATAACTCCTGCTCCTCAAGTAACAAAACAATTTGCTCCTTCCACAGGCTAAAATTTCTTGCCCCCACCCTGTCCTCGTAACATACGTAGCCTAGTAGCCATTCTTGTCAAACTTACCTAAAGTCAATTTTTCACATTTTTTGCATGCTTCCCAAGCCTACTCACTGCCCAAACACTGTTGCCTGCTACCCTAACACTTCAGAAGTATAGCAGCGATTTTTTTTAAATCAACATAGTTTGTTAGTTGGTAAGTCCAACGAACTGGTTTAGCTCTACAGCTTTAGGTCGCTTCTGTAACACAACTTGCTCGTGCGATTTTTTGGCCAGTAATGGCTGCTCTACCTCATGCATTGTTTGTCTCGACCATCTCCGTGACTGCTAGACGATTGTGCTTTCGCCACCTCTGTCCAAAAAACATGGCCCGATCGTTATTTGTGTTCAGTGCGCCAAGCGATCCAATGTTTGCCCTTCACGTTAGCCTCCGATCCATTCCCTTGTCTTGTCGACCATTAATTCTACACTCACTAGTCTCCGCTCGATCTAGCACATCGGTTGGCCTGTTGGCCACTTAGGCTTCCAAAATCCATCACTCGACATCCCCCCTCCCTGTCACGCGAGTTTTTGGTCGAATGCTCCCAATCCTTTGCACGCATGCCTGATCTCAGCCTTCTATGTCCCTTCGTTGTTGTGGCCAAATTTCAAAATCTTTTGTTCATGGCCAGCCTACCGAGCCCTATGTTTTAAAACTAGGCAGGTCTGACTCGAAATCAGCCTGGTTGTCTAAGCCATACCCCTACCTGGACAAACTAGGTCAATTATCCAGTTTGGTGGTCAATCCATTACCGAACCGGCCAAGTTGTTCATTGATTCAGCCGATTTGATAATGGATCGATCAGACTAATCGAGCCCAACTTAAACCGGTAGATCTCTGTGACAGGAAAATATGGCAAGTTGGGCGGACTTGAAATCACGATTTTTTTATGTTTAAATTATTTCCTACCACCTCTACCACTCTCCCACGCCTATAAAGGTGACCCAACCCCCTCAAATTTCCTCACAACTATTTCATTCCATTTGTGTGAGTATTTGTGAGGAGTTTGCGAGTAGTTGGAATTGGTTTTTGGAGCAGCATTGAGGAGGTTCTTGGGCGATCTTTGGAGCAAATTGTTTTGTTACTTGAGTAGCAAATTGTCTCAAGATGTATCATTGCAAATGTTAACAATAAAATCAAAGATGTATCATTGCAATGTTAATGATAGAATCAATGATTTATGGTCTCTCCATCATTGTGTGTAAACGTGTATATATCTATTTACTATAGAGGGGAGGTATCCCACTAGTTGCATGTAAGATGTTTGCACATTGCCTAAAGAAGCAAAAGTGCTTGGCTTGACTATATCTGAGCTAAAGGGGAAGATTTGTAAGGTATACAAATTGTAAGGGCTATGTACGAAAGTACACATTGGTAGATTCATGGTCATCATTATAAAGAAAAAGATGTCCACGTGGGTGGTATAAAAGGGCATTTGGGATCTATAATGTAGTGAGAGAAGCCAACAAATGCTTTCAACATTTCAAAGATCCTCAAACGAATCTGGCAGGTGATGGGCCTTTGATGGGTCAATGCGGTCGGGATCTCGCATCAAGGTCCATTTGAATTTTGGAATGCTAAAATGGTTTTGAGAAATCAATGGGGAGCTAGATTACAATGATTTCTCTTAACATGATAATTGCTTGTGATGTTCTTTAACTTCAACTTATAGAATTATAATTAGCTTTTCCTTGCCTTGATTATTATAATGTTCTTATCATCAAACAACTACCAAACTATGAAGATCAATAGACAAGAGGACACAAGATATAGGCAGGCTGTTAGCCAGGGCCAAAACCTCTCCCTTGAGAGGAAAACCCACAAGAATTCTTCTCTTCTTATAGAATCTTCAAATGATGAATTCCAAGACCTAACACCCAAGACAAGACCTAACACCCAAGACAAAGACCCCTTCAAGACCAAGTCAACTTCTCCTTTGATAAGCTTCTCCTTCACAGAGTCAACCCAAGTCAAACTGCTCCAAACCTTCAGATTTTGGCCTCTACCTCAGATTTTCGGCCACTGCTTCAGGTCTGCAATTTTCGACCTTTACTGCAGAAACCCTAACTCGCATGTATGGGAAAAAATGGTGATTTAACCTTCTCTCTCCTTCACCTGGTTTGATCTCCATCACTTGGTTTGATCTTCTTTCCTTAGGTATTCGACCTTCAAATTTGATCTTCTTTAACAACAAACTTCAGCTCCTGTAATTTGGTTTTGCTGCAACAAATGTGTGCCCTAGTTTTCACGTGTGAGAGATGGAGGCCCAAAACAGATTTCAGAACTTCGAATTTTCTTCCTTGAACTTTGCTTGTTCTTTAGTCTTCTTTCCCCTTGAGATCGAACTCTTTTTCATGCTTGATCGAATGTGTTGGATGTGTCTTCAAATGAGGTCAAGTACTTTTTATATATAGTCACCTGGTTCAGGTTCGTGTTTGAATTCGACAACAACAAAAAATTGAATATATATATTTATAATATTAATATAAAGTTTATAAAATTAATAATATTAATAATCTTTAATATATATTTTTTAAATTAACTAATATACTAGATTTTTATAACCTAGCCACTTTTATAATAATTGATTCACAATCAATAAAAGTGAGACGAATCTCCATAGTAATCCATCTTCATATTACGTTCATGCCTTCAAATCTGGTGCCACCATAAATTGAGAAGCTTCTCCATTTCGATGGACTTGCTAGCAAATAGCACACTGTGTCATAGATAGCCTAGCACCAGTAGAATGATTTCTGCAGATGTCACTGACAATCTATCCAAAAGTGAAACTTGGATAAAGTAATAGCATAAACAATGTAATTTGCAGCCATTTTTCATCATACATAGTACATAACTTGTGCTTGACGCACACTATTTCGAACGAGATTCCATAAAGAACATCATTGAATCTAAGATAGGGAATATCAGTTGAAAAGAATAAATTAATAGGTAAATTTAAGCTTGATTTTAACCATAAATTACATATTTTTTATTCCACTGAATTTAAAGGACGAATTTGAACGAATTTATTTGTCGTCTGTTTCAATTCGACAAATTTCAGACTTGATCACTGAGAATAGTCAAACCCGGTGACTTAGCTTATACGTAGGCTTCTAGAGAGCCCTCACTAGGCCGATAGGCCGACTTGGTCTTGGAGGGAGACTTTTGACTCTTTTAACTTACAATAAATTCTTCTTTCATGATACAAAATGCCCAATAGGGTCTATTACATATTACAATGACTATTTGACTTCTTTGACTCTATGAAGACCAAACCTAGTTACATATCTCAACAAATGGTGTATTTCCTTGATTTGCAAGAAGAGAGTAGCTTAGATAGGTTTTCAAACTTTGTAGAGACTGGTTGGAATGCAGAACTGTCCAGGAAGATTGCCAGTTGTTGCAAAATTGCATTTCTCGATCTGTGCCAGGTTCTTACAAAGTCGAGTCTTTTTGACATGAATTAACCAGATAGTGACCCAATTTGGACGAATCGAAAATGGCTGTATGGTAAACCATTCATAGATTATAACTATGAGACTAAAGAGTTGTATGAAAAAACATTTGCCCAAACCTCCAATTGAAGGACTGAACTATTCAGGATTTAGAGATGTGCCATGATATCTGGAAAGTCCATTCTTTATTTTTTAAAGTCTCAAGTCCCTAGATGTTCATTAGATGTTCATTGCTCAATCAGAGGCTAGCTGTCAAGGACACGTTGCCACACTCAAGACTGCCCAATGGTTGCTGCATTATCTATCACACAGCAGAATGTCAGACATGTTTTCTAAGCATGTAGAGTGGCCTGAGATTTTCAGACCAGCTTGTCTCTGAATACACCATCCTCTTTGTCAGCCCTCTTCACTACAAGGGGCTTGTCTTGGAGACAGGTGGATAACCATACAACATGTCAAAATATTTTGGTGTATAATTGGGTTAACAGGATTTCCTTTTTTATGGAAGACGAGAAGCAGAACCATATTTAACAGATATTTTTTTCCTTAACACATAGAAAAGATGTGCAGTGTTTAGAGCAAAGCTAGTGGAATAAGATTCATCCAGAATTGCAATATTGGTAAAAGATATAGACTCCCTTGAAATTGCGTCTAAGGTGGATATGCTAGCATTCCTTGCCTACATGAGGAGAGGTACACCATAACAGTCACACCACAGAGAAGAACTCAACTCCCAATTGGAGGATAGACCACAGCACCAGAGAAATCGAGCATACAAACAAATTGCGGAGTCATAATAGATCATAACACCAAGAACATGGAACTCAAGTAGATCCACACCAACACATTAGATCAATTGTCCATCCAGTTTGTAGAATGTTGATAGACAACAACACTAAGAACTTCAAAAATTCTGGAAAGGCTCTAGCTATACATTCAAAGGCCTCAGCAATTTG